>APFE030540528.1:168103-183107 GCA_000404065.3 Pinus taeda | reverse complement strand
ATCCTATGGTTTTGGTCCATGGTATTTAGTCCTTGGTATTTGAACCTATGGTTTTGGGCCATGGTATCTCGTCATAAGTGTTGATCCAAAGTATTGGGTCCATGGTATTGAATTGTTATGGTTTTTGGTCCGTGGTATTGTGAAAGGCCTAAGGCTATAAAAGAGGAAGGAGATCATTTGGCAAGGCATCATCTAAATTATTGAATATCTGATAAAGTGCTAGATCTGGAATACTGTGATTGGGTTATGGTGCAAATCTAGATCTAAATGAAGAAGGAACCTGAGCGCAAGGAGAAGGATAAGTTATATTGATGGGTCAAAATCTTAAGGCTGGAATAGTGGTATCTCTTTATGATTTTGATCTGTGATATGTGGCACACGCTTGATCTATAAATCTGATAATCTGGGTTAACTAATATCTGAATGTTTGAAAGAATGAATTTATAGATTTGTACATAGGTTTTTGAATAATGAAGTAGCGTACATCTCTTGATTTATGTTCTAGCTGCTTCTGTTTATTGCTACAGTGTTCTGGGTTCAAAAGTGAGGTGCGATTACTGTTATTATGATCTGGGTACAGTCGCCAGAGAAGTGTTTATTTTGATTCATTTTTGATTGGTGAAAAGGTGATTGGTTGATGCAGAAATTCTTGATGTTTGATTGATGTTATTTGTGGATCCAGTTTGAAAATTTATGAAATGTGGTCCCTGGAAGGAAGAGAAGGTTGTAGTCTTCTGCAGGTAGCAGCCTGCATACTAGTATACCTCAACTAGTACAAGAAACTAAGGGGGTTGTAGCTCCCTTCCAGGAGAAGCTGGAAAACGAGAGAGGGTTGTAGCTCTCTGCAGGTAGCAGCCTGTGTACTGGTAAAGGACTGCACCAGTACATAATCATTGTAAAAAGAAGTTTCTAATTGAAAAGATAGAGACATATTGCAACACAATATTTTAAATTATAAGTCTGTATGGTATACGTGAGTTTCCTTATCTGCAGTTGCATATATACACGGTTTTCTCTAACTGAAGTAGCGTATATATTTTGGGTTTGAAAAAGAAAATAATTGACCAGATAATACTGATTCACCCCCCTCTCAGTATTATTTCCAACAATATGTTAGGTTTTGCATTACAGAATTGCAAGCCAAGTTATATGTTGATTGTAGGGTGTGCCAGAGAACAATTATTTGGAAAGATTCTAGGGTTTGATGAACATATTGAGCAAGAGAAGTTTTCATTGACCAAAGTTTGTATTGCAGTTTATTGTTATATTTGAGCACAAGTGGATCCAATTTAAAAATTGCGAAACATGGTCTACCATGGTAAGCTAAATATTGGAGCCTTCAAGGCAAGTGGCAGCTTACTAAACAAGGTGGAAGGGTGGGATCTACTTTAGGTTGGAACATGAGAACACTTTGGGGTGGTAGGGTGGTGCTAGGGTAGGTTGGAGCCTACACAGTTTGTAGGAGCGTCCTTCTAGTTGGAGCAGGTAAACTAGGGTATTGGAGCATCCTTAAGGATGAAGCCTATAAACTAGGGTGTTGGAGCCTCCTTTAGTTGATGCTGAAAATATTAGAAGTCAAAGCTTCCTATTGATGTAAAATATTGAAGACAAATATTAAGAAGCATTGGGTGGTTTTTCTCCCAGAAGGGTTTCCACCTAAAACTCTATGGTGTAGTACCTTTATTGTCATGCATTGTTGAATGGTGTTGTTCATGTGATGTGACGTTGATTTATGTTTGATTTACTACTAATGTATTTAGTAAGTTTACATGACACGTGTTACAAAAGAGTTCAATCCTTCAATCAAATTAGAATTATCGTTTACATGGACGATTGATAACTAGCTTTATATTCTTGAAATATACAATGAATAATTAATCAAGCAAATGAATAACATTGAATGGTTCAAAGATGTTACTAGTTCACTTAAGTGGAAGTTAAATTTCAATAAATTCTCCCTTGAAATTAGAATGATTTATTATATTGTGATATACATAAGAGTTCACCACTTGCTTCCATTGATATATCTACATAATTAGATATTGCTACAAGAAAGATAGTTGAATTCAAATATCCTTAAGGAAATGAATGGGATAAATTATCTAGGATTCAAGGCAAAGATTCATCAACGACCTAGGTGTCCCAATTTTCTTCTACATCACCACCCCCAATAAGCAAGGGATAAATTGAATAAAGAAGAGAATATGGGATAAAATAGAGATTTTTTAGAGATTCCTAACACATAAGGAGGAGGAAATAAATCAGATTCCTAGTGATCTTTGAACACCCACTCTTCATTATTTCTAGAAAAGACGATTATCTTTGGAAGAAGAGTCAAGGTTCAAAGAATATAAAAGCAAGCTCATGAAATAAATGTGAGGGATTGAGGATTTTTACTAAAAAGGACTTGTTTCTGCTAGTAAGCTAATCACTTGGAAAATAACATATTAAAAGTTATGAAAAATGAATTATTTCATAGTTTATGTAGTTTCATAAAGATCCATCGCTTAGTCAATCAAATTTTGTGAATCTTTTAATGTATTTATTCTAATTTTCCTTTTTTTCTTTCTTATTGATTTAAGAAAATCTTTAAATATTTATTCTCAAGATTTCTCTTTGTTATTATTATGGATACAACATATCAACAATATCATGCATTGAATGCATGTTATTTCTTGGATTCTATTTTGATAGTTTTAAACATGATATTGGGAACACAATTATGTTCAATGAATATAATACATAGTATATAAAGTTGCAGTATCTCGAATGTGAAGACAAATCAAGTTCTATGTTGCAGTTATATTAAACGTTTATAATCGCTTACAACTATCAGATTCATTTAAAGGTATGTGTAATATGCTTTCTTTCATCTGAATATATTTGAGACATGTATTCTTTGATTTACTTGGGTGTATGTACTCTTTGATTTACTTATTGGCCTGAGCATCATTATTCTTATGTCTTCTTGTCATTGAATTTGATATTTGATTGAATTAGAATATGGTGCCTTTGGTGTACAAAAAAATCTATTTTTTGTTATTGATCTCTATTTTTGAAAGCTTCTCCTCCCATTATCTAAATATTTTCTTGTAAATTATTTTGGTTTTTTAAAGTTGATTAGAGATTTTTTTATTGAAAAGAAGTTTATTTGAAGGATTCCCCCTCTAGATTCTAGATTCTTTCAAAATAACTTAAAGTGGGGAGGTCAACTTGCCTCCATAGGGTACCTTGGAATTTTTATCTAGCCAGGAGCATCTCAAGGAACTACATCCGTTGATAGTGAACAAGAACAAGAACAAACATTGAATAATTTTTTTCTTGTGAAAAAATATCATTTGATAAATTTCACTTGAAAATTTCACCAATTTAAATAATAAAAGGAAAGAAGACATACTAGGTCTCATTTAAGCTCTAAAGTAGCATATACTAACCCAAAAAATTTGGTTACTAAAGGAAATAGACACCACAAAGTGGGATCTACATATTCAAGTAATCTAGTGCTTGAAGAGACTCATGTTCCTCAAGTTTAATATTTTGAAAATCATCCTAATTTATATACTACTCAAAAAATATTTTTAGATATTATTGTAGATAAACCTTATCCATTAATATATTTGTTGGGATCTTGTTTTTCTTTATCTAATACCAAAAAATAATTACCTCTTTGTACTCATCTCCACCTATTCATAAACCTATTACCTCTAAAGCCAATAATTACATCCTTAAACATCCAATGGCACATATGAACCCTCTACAACCACCTCCACCAAGAGTTAATCCTTTGGTGGCTACCAAATTCATGCCCCCTAGACTTCCTTTGAATTTTCATGGCATGCTTGAGAACTATCTAAATGTATTACGAAAATTTGATGGAGATGGTGAGGTATCAATATAGTATCATATTGGAAACCTTAAAGAGTACAAAATAACCTAACCAGTGAGCGTGAATATTTTATATGAGATTTTTATTCAAAGTATAGAAGCAAATGCAAGAAATTGTTTTTTAAATTTACTTGCCAATTAAATAAACTCTTGGGACTTTCTCCAAAAAAAACCATCATGAATCAAATGGGGAAGAAAATATACATCAACATTCTTCATATAATTTTCATCTCTAAAGAAGATAAATGGGGAGATGTTTTAGAATGATTTAATAATTAACAAACTATATAACATGATTTCTATGTATATTAGCCTTTCTAAAATAGATACAAAGGCCATTTACACAACCTCTCACACTCTCGACTTCAATATGATGTTAAGGGAGAGTATATCGATCATAATAGATAATATGAAAAATGATGCAGTGGACATAAAAGTTAAATTGGTTTCTTCTAGAAAGATTAAACTCAAGAAAAAGTTATGAAAAGAAAAATTAAAAGGAGTTACCTATATAGACTTCCTCTTAAAATCTTCAATATTCCAAGATAGAGGAGATTACTAAGTTTATTAGAGCACTCTTGGATAAAATAACTAGACTGGAAATGAGAGACAAAGTTGATGGTCAAGATATGGGCTAGAGAAATCCAAACTTTCCAATTAGAAACCAATTTCCATACAGGCATCCTTTCAACCCTCAATTTCTTGCTTGAGAGAGGAGAGTTGAAGAACCTATAATTCAGCCTCCTTTGAGAAACAAAAATACTAATGCAATGGAGGATTTTGTTCCTAAAGATGAAGTTGAGAAAGAGTTATTTGAATGACAAGACCCACTTCTTGGCACTAATTTGGTTGGAGGAAGAAGGAAATTTCATGCATTTGACGTAGGAATATTATTAGGAATCCATAGGTATCAATAAAAGTTATTTGAGAAAACAAACGAGGAAGTTAAAGATATATGATCTACTCAATGTGGACTCTTCATTGAGGTTATGCTAGAAAATTTGCAATATATATGATCCCAGACTAAGATTGAATACTAACCAAACATGGTAGTGAAATTTTAGCCAATTGTGCCCAAAAAAACTAATTTAATAGACATGGAGGTAGAGAAAAACAAATGACAAAAATGAAATGAAGAAGGAGTATCTTCAAGATCAAAGTAAAATGAGAAGACTAACTTAAGGTTCAAGGTTCCAATACCAATGCCTTTAGTCTGATAATGAATTAAATAAAATCACTTATTCCTTTGATTGAACTTGTGAAAATGATTTCTTTTAAAGAAGATCTGTTAAAGTTGTTGGACACTTCTCTACATATAGATCACACTAATACTATGAATTTGCAAATAGGTATTGGTTGGGCCACATATGGAAGAAGAAAATAATTTAACACCACCTTTTTATATATGTCTAACAATTCATTATCATTTAATACATAACTATGGGTTGGACTTGGGAGTATCAAATAATATTATTCCCAAGGTTATTAAAGATAAATTAGGACTTAGTATTACTAGGCCATATAAATAGTTTTACTGCTTTGACTCGAAAAAAATTAGATGTATGTGAATGATCAAAGATTTAGTGATGAAACTTGAAAAACTTCCATTAATGAGTGTGATGATGGATGCAGTTGTGACAAATGTCCCAATAAGTTATGGGATGTTATTATTGAGATCCTAAGGAGTGAAACTAGGAGGAACCTTGCAATTGTATATGTCCCATGCAACTAGTCTATTATTTGAAGGTAAAAAAAGGACTATACAATGAGATGAAGTCCACATATATTCTTAATGGCCCCAACAATCCAAATAATTTCCCAGTATAAGTAGAAAATGATGAGATCAATAATTAGGCTTTCAATTGATGACAATGTTATTCAATGATTGATTGTACATGAACCAATGATACAAAAGTCAAAACCTATGATGACAAGTAATCACACCTAGATGATATACTTTGATGGTGCCTCATATAGAGATGGATTAGGGGGTACTATATCCTTTATCTCTCATTAAGATGAAAATATTTCATTATATTATAAGTTATAATTTAAGACAACCAATAAAATTATTGAATATGAAGCTTTAGCCTCAAGACTTGAAGCAATTAAGAGAATGAAGATTCATAGTATAACAATTTTTGGTGATTCCAAACTAGTTATTTATCATTTAAAGAATAAAGGCCAAACGAAACACCCCAGGATGAGAGATTATTGGAATTAGGTTTGGCATTTATTGGAAACAATTTCTCAACTACCAACTTCTTATCAATTTCAAGGAAATAAAATCAACAAGTCAATTCATTATTCATATTAACTAGTCCCTCTATACCTTGAAATGTTTCTCATTTCAAGTATAATGTCAAAGAAATTCATATGCCATCCATTCCAAATAATATTAAACATTGTTTTTTTTTGAAGATAACAAGCATATTAAAAGGTTCTTGCAAATGGTAAATAAGTTCTCTACTATAAATATTGATATAGATGAGAATAAAGAGATTCACACCATGGAAGAAATTGTTGACAAAAAATAGTATATATCTAATATAATTAACCAGATGCCACTCTTGATGAACCATATGTCATTCCCATCATGGATAGATTCTCAAAAAATATCCACAAAGGTAGGGGCTCATAGAATATCCATGATGGATGGATTTTTGAGGTACAACCAAGTTGTCGCTCATAAAGAACATTGATTCAAAACAAATTTTACCGCTCCCTAGGGAACCTTTATGTATAATAATATTTTACTTGGTTTAACAAAATAGAGAGACATATGACCCATCTATATTGATAAGGAGTGAACCAAACGAGAAATATAGATCCATAACCATCTATGTAGATGATGTGATGCTCTACTCAAAATCCAAGGAAGAACACCTCAAACATTTATAATGAGTCTCCATGATATGCATAAGGTATGGAAAATCACTTAACCCAAAGAAGTGTTTATTTCCCATGGTTGAGGGTGAATTATTAAGGTGTATCATTTCCAAATAAGGCATAAAAATTGATCCTGAAAGAGCGGATGTAATTCAAGTTGTCATATTCCTAAGGCATAAGTAGGAGGCATAATCCTTTCTTAGAAAATAATAATAATAATAATCATAATAATAATAATAATAATAATAATAATAATATAATAAAATAATAATTTAATATATAAATAAATAAAATGTAATAAATTTCCTATAAATTGCAGCATGAGTTCTAGATTTCACAGAAAAATTTAAAGTTAGAAGAATGTAGATATTTGGATTTGAAATTCCAAACTATCATAATTTTTTTTAATTAAAATATATATAATATATATATTATATATATATATATATATATTATAATTATATATATATTGTTGGTTCACGGACACCCTGGTCATTCGGTGGCCGCTACAATCCACAAAAATATTTAGCTGATTAAACCCGAAGGAATCGAGCCTCGCGACCATACTAGGCCTAACCCCAACAACTTTGGGGAAAATTGACCTGGTGACCTCCCCAATGGCAGGCACTGATTGACTGTTGAGCTAAACCCTTAGGGTTGGTAAAGTATATTATATATATATATATTTATATATATATATTTATATATATATTATATATATATATATATATATATATATATATTGATATATATATATAGATAGATAGATAGATAGCTCCTACCCATTGTTTGGGCCTCCAATATTTTTTCTAGAATTTGTTATTATGCAAACGCTTGGGGAAATTTTTGATTACTTGCCTAGTTTCATAACACGCTCAACATCGAAATGAAACGTTTTCATAATCAAGCTTCTGAACCTACACATAATCAAGAGCCGTAAGATTTGTGTCAAATTTACATCAGCAAAAAAACCCTTGTTGAAATCCATCTTAACACATATTCGAGCATAGGTTATTTTATAAAAAAATTCAGATTTTGGGTTGTGAAAATAAAACTTCCCCAATGCATTACCATTGGAAGATAGCATTGGGAGGTTCCAAAGATGTAGGGGAATATTTTAAAGCCTTACCCAAATAGGATCCATGGGTGTTACAAGTCATTTTTTCACATCTAACCAAACGACCTGGAACCAGCTCAATCATCATCCTTTAATACTTCACATTCATCCCCTACAAAGCCTAGAGCATCCTCTCTTTGAAAATTCCAAGAATTCTGGGTTGAATAGCTCAAAATACTAAATTTTATCCCCATCGAGCTTTCCCTTCATGCAACCTACATTGTGAAAAGTTTCACACTGAGTAACTGCACTGAGAAGCGCATGATGCCTTAGCTACAAGTGCGGGCCTCTAGAATTCAGTAAAAATTAAAAATAATTTTGAATCCTCTTTCCAAAAGCTTCTCGAGTGGTTTTAACTATTTACTATTAGATCAAGGTCTCAAACTCCTATACTTAAGGTCTTATCTATTATCCCTAGAGCTTATACTCTCTCATATGTGGATCTAAGTCCTAGATTGGTAAATCCAAAACCAACCCATTTACCCTATAAATTTACTACCTCCCCTGGAGCCTGGGTTAACTTTTGGAGACTCTTAATTATGCCCTCACGTTGCTACTTTGATACGGAAATTATAAATTGAAGGTTTCTTGAAAAAGTTTGCAAGCTAGTTTATGTCTTGTGGGAAATGGATTGAAAGCACATAAAATTAGTATTTTTAGTTAAATTTTGCAGATATAACGAGAGAAAAATATAAAATATGCAGCGTCACACGAACAACAATTTGATGATAGAGTTCACCCCTCTTGGGTTATGTCTCTGGGTCCAACTTTCAATGTTGGCCCTTTATATTATATGCTCAAAATGTAAATTACATCAACATACAATTCTCCAATCACAAAAATAATGTTGCTATTATGTCCAGAACACCCAAAACCCACTGTGTAGACCCTTCTTGGGCTCAAAAACATTGAAAAATGACCAATTTAGGCCTTTCTCTATTTCTCTGTTGTCTGTCCTGCAAAATGACCAAATTGGAAAACCAGACAACAAATTCATTCTTTGGAAGAACCACTGAGCAATAATTTCACATGTTTTCGGTGCGAATTTTGCTATAACTAGCATATTTTGTTGGGTCATTAATTAGGCATTTGTGCCAAAAATCCGCCTTTAGTTTCAATCATGTGGAGGTTCATGTGGCTAGGGGTGTAGGCTAGAGGCCATGTGCCCGCTGACATTCCGCCCTCGGTCGCATTACGAACCATGTGGCCGTGGGCTGAGCCACATGACAAACCTCCTCCTCCAACAGCCTCGCCTATGGTCACGGTGTTTGATTAAGACCCAAGGCTAGGGATAACTGTCTGATCCCTTCGCTTTTGCCACATGCACGTCGTGTGCCATATGACTTGAGGCTGGGGCCATGTGCCCCGCCCCTCCGCCAACACCAAAACATTTCAAACTTAAATATATCTGATGCCCATTGCATTAATGAGCACATCCGATGGTCTGGTGGTGCAGTGGTTGGTTTGTTGCGGTGAGTTTGTGTGTTTGATTATCGCAGGGTTTGTCAGACCCCAACTAATTTTTTTCACAGAACCCAAGTGCCAAGTGGCACGTCATGATTGGTCCAACCCAAACCTCATTAACAAATAAAATATTTCCATTTGTCCTCATACGGTCATGCCACATGTCAACACGTGATTGGCCCATCTGTCCATCATACCTGCATAGTCACTTGCCAAGTCACATGTACAACCTGCCCAATTAACAACTCAATCAATTCAGCAATTTGACTTTTTAGATGTTTTCCAAAAAATTTAGAATATGATAAATTTTGAATACGATGTCGGATTGAGGTGATTCAAGCATCATTGAATCAAAATGACAATATCTACGATTTGGCACTATTTCTGAGTGATTTCGAGCAATATTTTGGAGCATATTTTTGATCCCCTGGATCATTCCTCCCCACTGTAAGATTTTGAATCCCCAATAGTATTTTTTTACTCAGCATGTAAGTGAGGGTACAACTCCTTTGCTTTCCCAATTTCAATCCACCTTGCTTTACTTGAATTGGTACCTTTGAGCCCCACTCGAAGATACTACACATTGCCTTTGCGTGAAGTCCTGATCCTCCTATCAAGAGTTGTATCTTCCTTCAACTCATCTAAATATTCAGGAGAAAAATAGATGGAATATGAACATTATCTTCATGATCATCAATCATTGGAGCCTCATACAATCTCAAGTTTTCCACATTCACAATAAAACAAATTTGCATATAAGGTGGAAAATCTAATCGGAAAGAATTGTTGCCAGTCTTCTCAAAAATTTTGTAAGGACCATATCTGATTGGCTTGAGATTTTGACCTTCACCTTGAAGTCTTTCCTTGCTGATATATAACCAAAGTTGATCTCCCACTTGGAAATCATGATCAACTCGATGCTTGTCATGCCTTGCTTTGTATTTTGCTTTACTTTTCTCAATTTGCTCTTGTACTCCTTTATGTACTAGTTGAATTTGTTTAGTGAAATTCCTTGCTTTGTCGATATCACTATGTCCATCTAATGTAATATCTTTAACAAAGCTGAAATCCAAAGGAGACTTTGGAAAATAACCCAAACAAACTTCAAATATATATACTTGCATAGATGAATGCTTGGAACAGTTGTAGGCATGATGGATGTAATGCAAATGCTTATCCCAAAGTTTAGGATGCTTACCACAATATCCACAAAGGAGATCCACTACCATTCCATTTACCACTTCTATTTTGCCATCAATTTGTGGATGAAATGTTGTGCTCTTCTTCAACTTGGTGTCCATGAGTTCCCATAAACTTTACCAAAATTTCCCAACAAATCAAGAATCTCAACCAAAAATAATAGATGTGGGAAACCCAAATTGAAACCATACATTTTGGAAGAACATCTTTGTAGTTTGTTCAATTGTGACCTGCTTCTTACATGGCATCAACACACACATTTTGTTGAGATGATCCACAACGACATATAGACAATCATGACTTTTCCTAGACATTGGTAGTCCTCCTAGAAAATCCATAGAAATACTTTCCCAAGGACGAGAAGGAATAAGAAGCGAAGTGTAAAAACCCAGTTTCCTATTTCTAGGCTTGCTAGTAGCAGACATGGAACATCCTCACATATCTTGAAACAATTTCATTCATGCGAGGCCAATAAAAATACCTCTAAATTTGTGCAACTGTTTTTCCTACAACAAAGTGACCAACATTAAGAGAAGTGTGGTCTTCCCTTATGACAATGACTCTTTCACCCTATGGAACACATAACTTACCAAGATGATACAACAAATTTTTATGAACATGTTAATCCAACACTTCAACATGATTAACTTGAACCAAATTTATATAAACATCTTTAAAATCGTCATCTTGAGCATACTGTTCAATATAACTTTCATGTATAATTGAGTTATGCTTTAGATTGACAAATGCATTAACAATAGGCCTTGATAACATATCAACAAATTTGTTGTATATACCTTTCTTGTACGTGATTACCAAATGAAATTGCTGTAGGAATCCCATCCACCTGAAATGTACAACTTGTTGTAACTTGGTTTCGATTGTAAATATTGCAAAGGTTGATGGTACTATAAATAATCGCTTCTTTACCCATCAAATAGTGGTTCCATTTCTTCACGCTTTGTACCAAAGCATACAAATCTTTATCATAAGTTGGATATTTAATTACTACAATGGTAAAGGTTTTATAATGATAACAAATAGGCTTACTATGTCGCATCAAAAATACTCCCATGGAATAATCACTTGCATCAGTTTGAATCTCAAATGGATGCTTAAGATCTAGAAGTCCTAGAACTGGTGCTATACTAATTTTCTCTTTCAATGTATCGAAGGCTTTTTGCTGCTTGCCTCCCCACTGAAAGACCTATTTCACACTTGTTAAAGCATGTAATGGTGCTGCAATGAGTGGGAAGTTAGCTATAAATTTTCTCCAATATTGGGCTACTCCCAAAAAACTCCTAACTTTTGTTACATTATTAGGTTTAGGCCAATTCACAATGACTTCAACTTTTGAGGAATCAATCTTCAATTCACCCCCTCCTACAATATGACCCAAATAAACCAAAGAGGTTTTCCCAAATTCACACTTAGACATCTTCAAATACAATTTCTCTCTTTTCAAGACATCTAAAACTTGTTTCACATGCTTGACACGCTCTTCACGAGTCTTACTAAAAATCTGAATATCATCTAAGTTGAATAAGACAAAATCATCTAGGAATGGTTTCAAAACGTCATTCATAACTCTCATGAATGTTGCAGGTGCATTGTGAAGCCCAAATGACATAACTAACCATTGAAACAAACCTTGTTTTGTCTTGAAAGTAGTTTTCCAAATATCATCTTAAGCAATCCTTATCTGATGATAACCACTTCTCAAATCTAACTTAGTAAAGTAAACATCATCCTTTAACTGATCTAGCAAATCATGAATGTGAGGAAGAGGATAATGATCCTTTACTGTGGTTTTGTTCAAAGCTCTAAATTCCACACACATACACCATGTACCATTTTTCTTTGGAACCAAAACAATAGGAGACCACAAGGAGACGTGCTAGGCATAATGACCCCTTTTTGAAGAAACTCTTGAATTTTCTTCTTAATTTATGCATTCTCCAAAACTGACATTCTGTACATGCCAATGTTTGAAAGAGGTGCATCCTACTGCAAATAAATCTCATGTTGGATTCATCTTTTAGGAGGCAACCCTTCAGCTTCTTAAACATCTTGTCATAAATGTTAACAACTTCAACCAAATCATGCTTGAGTTTATAATCACATCCTTTGAAAGATTCAGATTCAACAACTTTTTTAGCTTTAATCATCAACAATACAAAATTCTTATTAGCATTAACAAGCCTTTTCATCTAACGAACACTTACAAGAGATAAGTTCATCTTCTTGCGATGTGATCTAACAATATACTTAACTCCATCTTAAAAAGATGATATTTTTTCTCATGACGATAGAATATGGATTTTTGGTCATGCAAATATGGACTCCCTAAAACAATTCCACATATGTAAATTGGTATAACATCAAGCTCTACGTCATCTATAAAGTTTGTAGTGATTGTGAATTTAATTTTACACTTTCTTGTCACTTGCAATTTGACATCTTCACAGTGATGGTGTAGTTTCTAAGTTTAGTTTCTTGACAATAGCTTCAGAGATAATATTGACTTGGGATCCACTATCAAAAAATGTATCAACTTTTGTATGTTTTGTAATGACCCTGATATGAAAAAGCTCAATCCTTTCTTTATCATATTGAGACTCAATAGGCTTTCTAGAAGAGCTAGTACTTGTATTAGAAGCTTTACCTTTAATTCCCATGGCTGTGATTTTGGTCTCCTCACCTAAATCAGATCTTAGATCTTGTTGAGTTGTTGCAATAATCTTTTGTTTCCCCTTGTCATTTAACTTCTTTGGTCTCATTTCTGGATGTAGTTTCCAACAATGGTCTTCATCATGGCCTTGTTTTGAACAATGTTTACAGGTAAGTTTCTCTCCCTCTTTCTTGAATGTAGCATTTTTTTTGCCTTTGCCTTTAAACTTCCCCTTTCCTTTATCTCCAGATTTGGATGTTTTCTTCTAGTCTCTTAATGAACATTCTTGCCTTTTGCTTCTAAATGAGTTTCCTGAACACATACTTCATCTTGATTGGTGGGATTAAACATAACTATAGTATGCCTCAAATAACTATGTAACCCACCTATGTATTTAAGCAGAGTGTCTTGTGAAGACAAATCAACACCCAAGATTAAAGATCTTCTTCTAAATTCTTGTTTGCAACTTTGACCTTGTTTGAACTTTCTCCTTGAAACCTTGTTGTTCTCTCTTCATACAACCCTTTCACCATCTCAAACATATCATAGAAAGCATTTTTGAAAGCTCTCTCATCCTCAGACATCAACTCTTGTCCTTCTTCATGTGCCATGGATTGTGGAGTTTTTAGAGTTTGTGACCTCATTGAACCAATTTGAGGATTTGGTTCTTCAAGTACTCCTTATCCTGTTTTCAACTTAGAACTTGTAATCATTCAAAAACACTTGCAAAAATAGTCAAACCTTCAAAACAACCATTTTATGATACCAAAATGATCTAAAAATTAAAAATTGAAGGTTTCTTGGAAATTGTGCAAGCTAGTTTATGTCTTGTTGGAAATTAATCAAAATTAGAAAAGCACATAAACTTAGTATTTTTAGTTAAATTTTGTAGATATAACCAAAGAAAATAGACAATATGTAGCATCACACAAACAAAAATTTGATGACGAAGTTCACCCCTCCTGTGCTACATCTCTGAGTTTAGCTTCCAATGTTCGCGCTTTATATTATATGATGAAAATGTAAATTACATTAACATATAATGCTAAAATCACAAAAATAACGCTATAATTGTGTCCAAAATACCTGAAAACCGTTGTGTAGGCTCTTCTTGTGCTAAAATAGGTTGAACAATGACCAAGTTAGGCCTTTTTATCCATTTCTTTGCTATTTTTCCTGTAAAATAACCAAACTGGAAAATGAAGCAAATAATCCCTTCTTTGGGAGAATTGTTGAGCGACAATTTCATGTGGTTTCAGCGTGAATTCTATCATAATTTGTGTATTTTATCAGGTTATTAATTGGGCACCCACATTCTCCCTCACATCCTGCAAAAGTCTCTTAGCTTCTATGATTATTTTTATGCCTTCTGTTAGTGTCAGTCTTTCCAGCCTTCCTCCAGTGATCAAATATGCTCTTACAAAGTGGTTTCAGAGTGTTAAGGTCAAATTTTGTCATTTCAAAAAGTTTTCAAGCAAAATTTGATCACTAGGCATTAGGTCTAGGGTTTGCTTTAACTCCTTCTAAAGTTGCCCAAATGCCAATCTATGTCACTATTCAGCTGAGTCTATCATCATTCATAGTGTTTTCATTATCATTTCAGTGTCTAATGAGTCATTTTACATCTTGTTCATGCTTCAGTTGTGCCTTGGACAGTTCATTTCCCTCTCCTAGGGTTTTGAAGCCAATTTCTCTTGGACGGTTAAATCATCAGCAAAACTTGTATCCAGATGTTCATACACCTTCCCCTATCCTTAAAGTACCTTATCAAACACTTC
>APFE030540528.1:0-132030 GCA_000404065.3 Pinus taeda | reverse complement strand
GGGATGAATCTATCAGAAGCCCAAAAGCATAGAATGGAGCAGCTGAATGAGCTAGATGAGATCAGACAAGATGCAATTCTAAGGACTGATCTAATTCAACATCAAAGAGCTAAGGGGCATGACAGACATATTAAAGAAAGAAACTTTCAAGAGGGAGATTGGGCTTTACTGTTTGATTCCAAGTTTAAAGACTTCAAAGGAAAATTTCATACTCATTGGCTTGGGCCATATGAGATTGTTAAAGTCTTTAACAATGGAGCAGTAAGAATCAAGACCATTGATGAATTTCAGACTCCTCTTATTGTGAATGGCCACCGATTGAAAATTTATCATAAGCCACTTTCCAAAGAGGAGTTTGTCAAAATGTTCCAAGAGAATTCTGCAATAAGGCTGGTGGAGAAGAATCCTTCTCCCCCATTAGCCTAATCTTTGTTTCTTGTAGTTTTTGAAAAAAAATAAAAACAAAAAAAAAAGAGAAAAAATGTGTATAAGCCTGAAAACCAATCATGGATTGGCAGTCTTATACAGAAAATATAGAGTGAAAATCAGGGACACCTGACACTCTATATTTTCCAAAACAAAAAAAAAATCTCCTCTCCTTTTCTTTCCATCTTCACTTCATCTCACTCACCCATTTCATTTCACCTCCATCTCATTCTCATCACCATTTCACTTGATTCCACTCCATTTTCACTTCATTCTCATTCCATTTCATTCCATCAATAAAAGTCCCCCTTCAGGACTATTTTCATTCAGATTGGTTTTCCTCTAAGCTATTTTTGTGCAGTTCAGGGGGTGCTGTCTCAGTTTCCGCAGCTGGGAACCGTTTCCGCAGCTAGAACCAGTTTCCGCAGCCAGAAACGATTTCCGTAGCCAACATCACTCTGTTTTCAAAAATACAATCAACTGTTAGTGCCAAAATCATGAAATGCAGGTGTAATTGAGCTAAAGACATGGGGCATCTCCAAGATATCAAAGAAGAGCAACTGGTTAGAAACCTTGAGCAAGAATTGACAAAGTTTCCAAAGGTATGATAAAAAATCTTTATCAAATAACACTTCAAGTCATAATTACGTATAGTTATTAAACCATAACCGGTTCTCCTATGTGCAATGATTTAATATACTAGCCCACTATCATCCTTATTCCGTAATATCACTCCACACACCTTGCATTCATTTCCCTAATGGTCTTATGATTACTCCGAGTTCAAACTCAAGAAGGACTGCACTTCTATTTATTACCCGTACTCTTAAGACGTGACCTATTGTGTTACGGCCCTTCTCAGCCGTAATTTCCGCAGCCGTCTGTTGAGACGTGTAAAATCTCATATACATTCATCTGACTCGAGAGAATCCTACCGTTACTCCACTCGCTTATAACTCCACTTATACCATACTTCTCACATACATTCACATTTCATTTTTACCACGGCTCACCCATTGTTCCTCTTGTAATTCGGGTATTTCTCTATTTCTGACTGCAGTCACTACAATTGCTCTAAACCTCGATTGCAGCCACTACAGTCATCCTAAACCCCGATTGTAGTCACTACAATCTATCCTAAAAACCCTGTAACAGAGCTATTTTTCCTTAACCCTCACACATAGAAGAACCCTCAGTGGATTTAAAACAGAGGATGGGAAAATTGCTGAGAGCCGAGCTGGAAGGACTGAAATACTTGGAGGGTTATCCCCAAGTTAGGGAATTGTTGAAGAAAGTCAGATGGCTCCGATTTATTTAGAAATTTAAAGGGTATAACAAGGAGGTGACCAAAACTTTTGCGAGGTCCTTTAATGGACAAACAGTGGAGGTTGGAGACTTGAAATTCACAGTGACCGAGGCCACAGTAGCAGCTGCCACGAGTCTACCTCAAGAAGGTGAAAGGTGTTTTAAACATAGAAGCATGGACGATCAAATATGGAGAACCATGCTACAAAACCAAGGTAAACCAAGGTATGGATACCACTGTATTTACAACAGGCATCCCTGTGCATGTATTAAAAGAGGAATGGTCTAGTCTACTGTTAGTCATCCAGAAATTTATCACATGTGAAGGTCGTTTTGGCTCTATGTATATGTATCATGTCAGGCTGATGATGAATTTCATAGATGGTCACACTCTTAATTTGCGTCATTTTTTGCTATCAAGTTTGAAAAAGATGAGTGTTACGGTTCAAAAACATGTAGGCAATATTGAACCTCATCTTTACCATCATGGGCTCATAAAAATTCTTATTGAGGATCAGTTGAAGAAAACTAAGGATACATGGGAACAATTCCTTACGAGAAACTACTTCCAAGAGCCATCTGAGGCCTCTGGAAGTAGTCCACCAAAAGTTCCAAGGAAAAGTAGGAGGAAAGAGAAAAATGTTGTAGACCAAGACTCCCCTACAAAAGAAATTCAAGAAACTATCCAAAAAGAAGAAGAAGACCAAGCTAAGAGTAAGAAATAGAAGAAAGAAAAAGGCAAAAGTACCATTCAAGAGATCTCTCCATCCCCTGAGCAATCCATAGAAGAATATTACCAGCCTCTGTCAGAAAGACTAATAGATCTTCAAGCTACTGCCATGGCCAAGAAAAAGAAAAAAGGAAAACAGAGTGCACAAAAGAAGAGTATGAGTTCATCCTTGAGAAGGAGCTCTAGGCTAAAAGGGAAGTGGAAGAAAACCAAGGAAGATCAGTCTCACTTTATTGATTTAAGTGAAGAGGCACTTGAGAAATCTCCAGCTCAGCCAAGCCTTGAATCAAGTCCTCCACGTGAGGAAAGCCCTTTTCGGTCGGAAAGAGAGAGCAGTCCTCCTCCACCAAATTTTGAGTTTAGGCAAAGAAAGTCACCTGAGGTAGATCCTAGTCAGCAAGAGGTATATAATTACCTGGAATCCTTAGAACAATCAGCTGCAGGACCAAGTACCTCTCTGCCACTTGATGCACAAGTCCAGTCTTTGAAACAGGAAGTATTTGAGCTAGAAGTCCTAAATAGACATATAATACAAGAAAATGAAGCACTTAAAGAGCAGGGTAAGGTAGACAAGATTGTCCATGATAACACTATGCTTCATTTAGGGCTGTGGCAAAAGAAGAACAGAAGACTGAAGAAGAAATGCAAAAAGTTAAGCAGGGTATTAATTAACCTCAAGTTCAAATGTCTAGTCAGAAAGCCAAGGATGATGATGATGATGGCATCAAAGAAGAAGAAAAGAGGACTAGATGTCCTTGCAGAAGCCTCAGAACATGTGGATTAGAGGGAAATAACTCAATTTTGGTTGCATGAGGACATGCAACACCTTAACAGTGGGGGTATGTTGAGCCTCAAACCTGCACCTTCCTATACACCCTCTTAGCCTTCTTTCTCCACTCACTTCATTCACCCAGTTATTAAATCATTGCATTATAGTCTAAAAAGGACTTTTTATATGGTTTTCTGACTATGCTTATGACTGTTGTTTGGTTTAGTTTTTTTGTTCATGCAGCTGCGGAAACTTGTCAGTTTCCGCAGCCAGCACAGGTTTCCGCAACCAGCATAGGATTCCGCAGCTATTTTGTTAAAATCTGTGCTACAGGTGTCCTATGAAGAAACAAGCTACATGGGCAAGCTACAGGTGGCGGATACATGGAACGTGTCCCTTCAAATCAGCCAAATCATCCATGGAAGGTCACAGTCAACAAAAGTCAAAGACAAGGCCAACCAAAGAGTTCAGCGGTGGCACGTCACTGTTTTGAGCACGTGAATGTTACGTGGCACAGTCCTCAGCTCGCGAAGACACCAACACACCTGGAGATCATTCCCGAGATATGAATCCAACAGCTACCACTCCGCAGATTTAAGAGACATGATGACAATTACACTAGATCTCGGCTGAAGGGATCTACGTGTCTTTAGCAACGCAGTTAATAGCGTAGGAGTCTGTTAATTAGTTTTAGCATTTTGGCATTATAAATAACGCGTCGATGAACGCTGTAAAGAAGCTTTTTGATGTGTGAATTCTGAACTGTTTACGTGAATTTTGAACTGCTAGTTATCACCCCACTGTTTTTATATATGTTGCTGTTTTAATACATGAGAAGACTTTTCTGAGTTCATCCGTGTGACTACTTGTTGACTGGCTGAAGTGGCAGAGGGCCCCTGCACACTGAAGCCTTGTAAAGTTTACATTTAGTTTTATTATGTTTTTGTTTTTATCATTAGTTTGTACATAACATATTTCTAGATGTTTCTTAATTCACTACTGTTTATATTTTCACCTTTGTTTTCTTATAGCTGTCCACTGATCAATGCTTTTCTGCAGGTTTTCTTAGGCAGCCTGGGCAAAATTTTCATCTTTTTGATAACTATTGGCATATGAGATCATCTTGTCCTTCCTGCTAACTTTCATTTTCAGGAGTTTAATTTCAGCATTGTCCTTTCCAAGTTGTGATTTGCTTATTTATTTTTCTGTTATTTAGATATCATACTGCTCATCAGTTTATGGTTTCTTTCTATAGTCAAGTGACTCTATTAGCAAGAAATCAGAATATTACTAACTGTAGTGTGATTTAGTTGTCATATTGCTTAAACTTACTCACGGTTGCTTTCCACAAGGTAGATTGAGCTGAATGGTAAAGGACCTGAAGAGTTCAAGTAGTGTGATTAGTTTCTTTTATGCAATTTAATTTCTTGCCATTTAGATATCATATTGCTTGACTTGTTCATGATTACTTTCCACAAGGTAGATTGAGCTGAAGGGTAAAGGATTTGAAGAGTTTAAGTAGTGTGATTAGTTTCTTTTATGCAATTTAATTTCTTGCCATTTAGATATCATATTGCTTGACTTGTTCATGATTACTTCCCACAAGGTAGATTGAGCTGGAGGGTAAAGGATCTGAAGAGCTTAAGTAGTGTGAATTAGTTGCTTTGCTTTAAGTTTGAGTTTCTTTTAGTTTTCACTTTCTTTTCATTTCAGTAGCAAGGATACTAGGCCATTGTCATTAGTTCACTGTTTGATGCATTTATTTCCTCTTAAGAATTGATTTCAGTTTAGTTGTTTTAAAAGCTTTCTTTTGAGCACTTTCAAGTTTGAGAAAAAAATCACTGTAGAAACCATCACCATCTACACTCCATATTTCACTTTCATCCTCACCATCACACATTAGGGAAAGATAAATCCAAAAACAAATTAAAAAGCTCAAAAACGACAAAAGACTAAGGAAATGGTTATCTAGTACATATAGTACACTTCACTTCGTCAGTTTACGAACCCCGGGTTGACATTTTAAATAGCAATTTAGATCACACTAAATTGACCAAACACTAGCCACCGGTGATAACTGTTTCACACAACTACCTTGCTGACTTAAAGTCACCTGTAGTTGATCAATCCATTCACGCAGAACTGTTGTAATACGTGGACCACCTATAGCTAAATTCTCTCAAAGTATAGTTAGGATTTTTCTTTAAATATCAGTTGTAAAGGACTCGTAAGGAGTTCAAATTTCCTCATGCATTAAGCATAGACTTATCGCTTTGTAATTTTGAAACTTATTTCCCTGTTTTTAATATGAAGACCGCGTGTTTTATGGATATCTAAAAGATTTTCTTGGAGATTGATTAAGCACACATAACCTGATCAGTTGCATAGGGCTCCTGCGTTGAATGAGGTTTTATTTCATTTTGTTTTGTCTTTTCTAGTTAAACTGTAAATTCATCACATTGTTCATAATCATTTCGATACTAACCTTGTTTATAATGCAACTTTTATCATTTTCTCACTAATGCAGAATAGCTTCTTTTAGTGCAGAATAGTTTCTTCTTGCTTAATTTCTTTATAATTTCTATTAGCAGTTAGAAGTTAAAATTCAGTAGTATAATTTAGTTTATTTCATTTACTGCTTTACTAGTCTTTCAATTTTCAAATAGACTAATCAGTGCCATCACTGTTCTTTTCATTTTATTGCTAGTTTATTGACTCATGTTGTTAATGAATGTTTCTGAAGAAACCCTTCTAGTTTATATCTCATCTTAAACTAAGTGGATGAATACTTCATTCATGCAATGAGTCTTTTCTGCATTCCTGTATTTATTTTCTCTTAGAATAATGAAGTACAAAAATCCCCAAATGTCATCACAAGGAGATTTTCTCCCAAAATTGAGAGGTAGGGTAATTAAGTATTTCATTTAGCTTTGTTTCTATGACAGATTAGACATTCGTTGCAATTTTACTTTCAATTTTTAAGATCATGATTCTGGAATAATGATAAAATAGGAACATAAACTCTGTTTTCATTTCTTACTTAAACTTTTCTCTCAAGTATTCCTTAAGATCTTTTGTTTCTCATTTTTAGATTTTTAGCAGTCCTTACAGAAGTTAGATTTAAGATTTAGATAGTTACATTGTGCATCATTAGGGATTAAAGGACCCAAAACCCCTAAAACAACATAAAACATAAAAAAAATGAAGTAATAAGGGTCATCTAGAACAAACAATGCACTACACTTCATCAGTTTACGATACCTGGATTGATAATTTATGTAAAAAAATTTAGGGCACTAAATTGACCAAACATTTTGGTGCCATTGTCGGGGAAGTGTAACAGGTAGCCTTATCTATTACATTAAAAAAAAAATGACATGCATAGAGAAAGAGACTCTAGGGGTAGATTTATAGCTAGGGGAAGAAGTTCGATTCCTACAACACCGTCCACTCCACCGAGAGCAAGAAAAGACACACCTCCATCCCAAACTCATACTCCCAGCCATAGGACTCCTGAAATTCCAAGGGCAGAAATCCAATCAGAAGAATCTCCTACTTCTTCTACCAAGACTGTCCTAGGGGAGAAAAATTTCAAATCTCCAACAACAGAGATAGTTTTTCTTACCTCCATAGGAGAGCCCATTATAGTTGAAGAATTAGGAGTACCTGGTGGAGGAGAAGAAGTAGAACCTCTCTCACATAGTCCATTAATAGAAGAACTAGAGGAGGAGGGAATAACCTTACAAGTTGAACCCTATACTAACTCTAAAGAAACTATAATGGCAGAAGAGGAACAAGATGGAGAATTCTCACTATTTGGAGGAGGGGATAGAGGGAGAGGTAGAGGAAATAATGGAGAATTCTCACTATTTGGAGGAGGGGATAGAGGGAGAGGTAGAGGAAATAATGGAGAAGGTAGAGATAATAATGGAGGAGGCAGAGGAAATAGGGAAATAGATAACTCTTTTGGATTTCCTATAGTGGATGAGGAAACACATGCCATAATGAAAAATATTTCACCTTCTGTCCTCCCAAACTTCTATGGGTTGAGAAGTGAGGACCCTAAAACATTTTTGTTTGAGTTTGAAGTCTTGTGCAAAATTTATGACTATCTAGAAGACTCTCAAAAACTTAAATTGTTTCCTTCAACAATGAAAGGAGCTGCTTTGAAATGGTTCATGGGGTTAGTCACTCAACCCATTAGAACATGGGATAGCATGAAAAAGACATTTTTGGTTAGGTACTTGGATTATTGCATGCCTACCAATCATAAAGATGAGGTGTTAAAAATGATGCAAAGGGAGGATGAAAACTTAGAAGATTTGATTGAGAGATCCAACTATAATTTGAAAAGAGCAAAGATGAACAATTTAGATGAAGAAACTTTGAAAGCTCTTTTATTAAAAGCCAATAGAGATGAGTGGATAGATATCCTTAGCATGACGGGGAAGGGAGATATCTCTCAACTTCCATTGAGTGATATAGGAGAAATATGTGTTCATCCCTAAAGAGGGAAATCTAAAACAGGGAAATGGCCAAGAGATCCTTCTCTTGTTACAACAAACAAATCTGCAACTCGATATGTAAGTAGGGTAGAAATTGGCAATATGCTTGATGAGTTTAAAACTGACATTCTAGGGAGCCTTAGTGAGCAACTAGACACCCTTAAAATTCAAAACAAGGAGAAAATAGAGGCTGATGGTTTAGCACTTTTTTGTCCAAAATGCAGAAAAAACATGCTCTAAGGGAAGAAACTTGTATGATTTTTCAGAAAGCCATGAGACCAAGGGTTGTCCTTCAATCCCAGGTCTTAAGGCTGTCTTTCAAGAGGAAACAATCCCAAATTCTGTAGAATCTCTTTGTTTTGTTACAAGAAGACCTTGGTTGGGGACAAAAAATCAAGGATTTAACAATCAAATGTACCTTCAACCCCCACCAAATTGGAATTCTTGTTAGCAACCTTGGCCTCAACCTCAACCTCAACCTCAATCTCAACAGTGGGCACAAGGAATACAAAATCCTTATGGGAGATTTTCTCAATATTATCAATATCCTCCATCCTATTAGAATTTTCCTCCCCCACATAATCAGCAACAAAATCAACAACCACAACTTCAAAATCATAACCCTCAACTTTCATTTCCATTTCCACAACAACCTCCACAACAAAACCAAAATCCCCAACTCTTACTACCATTTCAGAAAAAACCAAATCAGCTACCTGACCAACCATTACCAAACCCTAACAATAAAAACCCTCAGAATGCTTACATGGTAGAAGGACAACAATTTCCAACTTACATGATTACTCCTCTAGATCTTAATGATGTGCAACTAAGATCTGGAAGGATATTAGAAAAGGAAAGACCTTCTGTAGTTATTCAAGAACAAGATATTTCTGAGGAGGATTCTCTAAAAGTCAATAAAAGTTTTGAGGGAACATCTCTCCAAAAACAAAACATTGAAAAATAAAAACAAAAAGAACTAGTGAACACAACTCCTATCATTGAGCAATCAACATTTACTTCTACACCTCCTTTTCCTGAAAGACTACAAATTGATAGAGGGGTAGAAAAACAAATCTTGTTGCCCAACTATGATTTTCTAGATGAATTGAAGAATGTCTGTATCAAAATTCCTTTGCTACAAGCCATTAGAGAAATTCATATTCTAGCCAAAACAATAAAGGAGTTGAGCATAAAAAGGCCAAGAAGAAAAGCAAAAGAAACAAAAATAATTCACTTGGTAGGAAAAATAGCAGACATAATGATGGGAAAAATTGCCTTACAAAAATATGTGGATCCAGGAAGTCCAATTGTCAAGACACATATAAATGGAATTGAAATTCCAAATACATTGATTGACTTGGGGGCAACAATAAACATTATGAGTGGAAAAACTATGGAGTAGTTTACAATTCCTAATCTTCTTTACACACCTACCTTACTGCAACTTGCAGATAGATCAGTAATCAAACCAGATGGTGTATTAGAATATATTTCAGTATCCTTAGATTCTTGGGAATATCCTGTTGATTTCATGATCGTAACTCTCAATAATAATTTAGGAGGACACCCACTCATATTAGGAAGACCTTGGCTGGCCACAGATGATGCTTTTATTAGCTATAGATCTGGTGACATGTATATTTTTGATGGTAATTCAACAAAGAAATTTACTCTGTATCCTCCAGCAAAAGCAATCACAGAAATAGATGACAAGGAATATATTGATGATGAAGATGATATTCAGCCTCTCTTTGCTATTTCAGAAATTAGTGAAGATAGTCAAATTTTGAATACATTGGAAAATTTTGAAACATCTTTAGAATATGATCATGCACAATTTCAAGAAAAATCTAATGTTGAATACTTGTCATCTAGGTAGATGTCCCTCTATTCTATGGAAGAGTTTGGTAGCTCAACAATTGAAATTTTTTCAGGTAGGACATTGAACATAAACAAAAACTTGGAGAAACTACAACAAGAAGAGCTAACCAAAACATTACAAAAACATTTTGCTGCATTTGCATGGGAATACACCGACATGAAAGGCATTGATCCTAAGACTTGTATCCATCATATCTATATTGAGGAAAACAATAGACCTATTAGGCAACCTCAGAGAATGATGAATCCAAATCTTAGGGAGATTGTAAAAGAAGAGCTCCAAAAATTGCTGAATGTAAACTTCATTTACCCAATTTCAGATAGCCAATGGGTTTCTCCTTTGGTAATTGTGCCTAAAAAGAATGGTAAATGGAGGGTGTGCATTGATTACCGAGAATTTAATAAAGCAACCCTTAAAGATCATTTTCATTTGCCCTTTATAAATCAAGTATTAGATATATTAGCAGGTAAGAAGTATTTCTCATTCTTGGATGGTTTTAGTGGTTATAATCAAATTCAGGTAGCACCTGAGGATCAGGATAAAACCACATTTACTTGTCCATGGGAAACTTTTGCCTATTGAGTACTTACTTTTGGATTATGTAATGCACCTACAACATTCCAAAGAGCAGTATTATGAATTTTTTCTGATCTGAGACATGGTTGTGTAAAGGTATATATGGATGAATTTACAGTATATGGAAACACATTTGAAGATGCTTTGGAAAATTTGGAAGAAGTTCTTAAAAGATGTAAAGAAACAAACCTTTCACTAAGCCATGAAAAATGTTTTATGATGTTTACAAAAGGTATTGTTTTAGGACATCACATTTCAAGAGATGGGATTAAAGTTGACAAATCCAAAGTTGAAGTCATCTCTAAGTTATCAATTCCAAATTGCCAAAAGGATGTTAGAAGTTTTCTAGGATTTACAGGATACTATAGAATATTTATAGAAAACTTGACTAAAATAGCATCTCCACTCTTCAAATTGCTTACAAAATATTGTGAATTCAGTTGGAATCATGATTGCCAATTAGCATTTGAAACCTTGAAAGCAAAAATTGCTGAAGCACCTATTTTAAGAGGTCCAAATTGGAAACTGCCTTTCTATATTTCCACAGATGCTTCAGATACAACTCTGGGAGCTGTATTCGGAAAAAAATATATGATTCCTTATGCCATTTACTATACAAGTAAGAATTTGACTCCAACTGAGTTGAATTATATTGTGACTGAAAAGGAATTTTTAGCTGTTGTTCATGCAATTAACAAGTTCAGACACTATATAATAGGCTATGAAACCTTTGTTCATACAGATCACTCTGCAATTAGATATTTGATGAATAAACCTATTACTAATGGCAGAGTTACAATATGGCTTTTACTTTTGCAAGAATTCAAAGTTACTGTGCTAGATAGATCTGGAAAACAAAAGATAGTTGTTGATTTCTTGTCTAGGATTTAGAATATCAAAGAAGATTCTCTGGTTGAAGATAAGTTTCCTGATGAATATCTTTTTGCAGTAACTACTCAAACTCCGTGGTTTGCAGATGTTGCTGATTAATTGGTCACAGGAAAGTTACCTTCACATTTGTTTCCTAGAGAGAAAAGAAAAATTATTTAGAAAAGTGCAAGATATTCATGGATCACTAACAAATTGTATAAAACAGGGCCATATCTTATGATTAGAAGGTGTGTCAGGGAAGATGAAATGCCTAAGATTCTCAAAGCATGTCATGATGAGCCGTGTGGTGGAAACTTTGCTAATAAGAGGACAACCTATAAAATCCTTTCTTTAGGATATTATTGGCCATCCATCTTCAAGGATGTTAAAGAATATGTCAGAAGATGTGACAACTACCACAGGGTAGGGAAACCTACTCCCTCAAATGAAATGCCATTACAAACTCAGATACTTATCAAAACTTTTGAAAAGTGGGCTTTAGACTTTATTGGACCAATTAATCCTCCATCTAAGCAGAAAAAGTATATATTGGTATGCACTGATTATGTCACTAAATGGGTAGAAGCCAAAACATTACCTTTTGCTAATGAAAAATATGTAGTTAATTTTCTTTTTGAGGACATATTTACTCATTTTGGTGTTCTAAGAGAAATTGTGACAGATCATGGATCTCAATTCACATCCAACATGGTGGAAAGGCTTGTGGAGGAATACAAGATCAAGCATAGGAAATCTACTCCCTATCATCCACAAGCAAATGGTCAAGTGGATTCTATAAATAAAATGACTGAAGGAATCATCACTAAGACTGTGCATCTACATAGAAGAGATTGGGCAGAAAGGCTTCCTGAAGCCTTATGGGCCTATAGAACTACATGGAGGAACATAATAGGACATACACCCTATGAAATTGTTTATGGGAAACAAGTCTTGTTCCATATAGAGTTCCAAATCATAACTTTCAAGATGGCAGTCCAATTGGGGTTGGATTTATAAGAAGCACAAAAGCATAGACCGGAGCAATTAAATGAACTTGATGAAATCAGGAAAGAGGCATTTCAAAGGACTGGTATAGTCTAACAATAGAGGGCTAAATGGCATGAAAAATATATCAAGGACAAGAGGTTTCAAGAGGGAGATTGGGCACTGTTATTTGATTCAAAGTTTAAATATTTTCAAGGAAAGTTTCAAACTTGTTGGCTTGGGCCATATGAGATTGAAAAAATCTTTGGTAATGGAGCAGTGAGGATTAGAACAATAGATGAAAGTCAAACTCCTCTTCTTGTGAATGGTAATAGATTAAAAATATATCAAGAACCAATTTCAAAGGAGGAGTTTATCAAGATCTTGTAGGACAATTTTGAAATGAAGTTCGTGAAGAAGAATCCTTCTTCTCCACCAACTTAGTCTTTTTTTTCCTATCTAAAAAATAAAATAAAAATGTATAAGGTTGAAAACCAATCATTGATTGGCATGCTTATATATAAAATACAGGGTGAAAATCAGAGGTTTCTAACACCCTATATTTTCCATTTCCTTTCTGTAATAGGTGGTGACAAAAAGCAATAGTCACTCTATATTCTGCAAGATTCATTATCTCATCTCACTTCACTCTATCTTATTTTTACAGTTTCACTTCATTTCATTGCCACATTTCACCAATAAGTTTTCCTTTTCCAGTGTTTCTTCCATATCCATTTTTAATTTATTATCTTGTCTTACATCTCATTTTATTTTCACTAAGACAACCATTTCCATTTCATTCATTCATAAGCCATATTTTACTTTCTGTTTCACATTTTTAGCTTATTCTGTTCTGCAGCTACAATTTTCTTATCAGTTCAGGCATAAGTGTACAGTTCATAATAAAATCATGTATGCAGGAGATTAAAGAAAAATCAAATTTCTGAAGAAATCAAGCTCAAGGTACATGTGGATCAACATCAAAATATTAGCAAGCGGAAGGTAAAGGTTCCAAAGGTAAATGCAAAAATTTATTTCAAAAAGCAATTTGAAAACATAAGTTTGTATAATATGTATGATCACATGTCTCCTTAACCAATCATCATTTGATTTGACTGCCACGATGTCTTCGCCACATCTTCTGTCATTAATGACAAATAGTCTCAATGATTTTTCATAACAAATCTCCGCTTCAAACTCCATAGCCTGTACTCAAACGGTCGTCTATAACTACACCTGTTAACGGTCAAGACAACGATGTGACCTACCTATCTACGACCCTCTAGACCCTTACTGTCTATTTATTGCATGCAAACTCTTAAGTTTTCTCTCATATTCACGCAGTTATTCCATACACACAATCTTCCTATCTCTATATACATAGTCTTCTTATTTCTATATACGCAGTCATTTAATTTCTTAAACAGTGGGAGTAATTTTGAAGGGTAACCAAAAACAGAGGATATGGGGCTTATTGTCAGAACATAGCCCGTAGGAGTAAAATATATGGAGGGCTATCCACAACTTAAAGGGATGCTAGAGAAGGCCGGATGGTTACATTTTATTGAAAAATTTGACGGCTACCACAAGGAAATTACTAAATCTTTTGCAAGATCATTTGATGGCACAAAAGTGGAGATAGGGGATATCAAGTTTGCAATCACAAAATCCTTCATATCAGAAGAAATAGAGCTCCCAAGACTAGGATAAAGATGGTTTAAAAGCAAGGAATTTCATGATGAGTCTTGGAAGGTGATACTTAAAAACCTAGGTATGGATGTTACAGTATTTAGAAAGGGGATTCCTATTTCAGCTCTCAAGATTAAATGGAGTAACATGTTGTTAATATTGCAAAAAATCATTACATGTGAAGCAAGATTTGGGTCTATGTATGTTTACCATATACGTCTGTTAATAAATTTTTTAGAGAATGGAACCATAAATCTTCCCTTTTTCCTTCTAAACAGTCTGAGAAGGATGGCAACAAATGTTCAAAAGAAAATTGAATCAATAGAAACAACTCTATATCATCATGGATTAGTGAAGATTCTAGCTGAATTCCATTAAGAAGTATAGGGGATACATGGGAAGATTTCTTGGTAAGAAATTTCTTCCAGGATGCTCCAGATTCATTTGAGGGAAGTCATGATTAAGATAAGTAGAAGGAGAAATATCAGCATTCATATTCAATGCTCCTCACAAAAAGATGATGCAGAGATAGCTCCTAAATAAGAGGTTAGGAAGCAGACTAAACAAAAGTGAAAAATGAAAGAGAGGGCTGAAGAAATCAATGAAGACATTCCTAAACCTTCATCACCTCAAGAGGATGAACAACTACTCTCTGATAGACTAACCAAGATCAAGGAGAAAATCAAGAAAAATAAGGAGAAAAGAAAGAAGAAGAAGGACACAAAGGAAGAAACCATAAGCTTTCAAAACTTGAGGAGGAGCTCCAGACTTTGAGGTAAGGTGAAGAGGTTGACATCAAAAGAAGCCCAATTCATAAACTTAGAAGAAGAAACCCCAGCTCAATCTCCTGATAGTATTCCATTTGAATATAGTCCACAAAACTCTCCCTCGCAGAATTTTGAAGGCAGCCCAAGTAGAGCTTCTCCTGGCATAGATCCGGTACAACAACAAATATATGACTACATAGAGTCATTAGAGAAAAAGAATACCTTGATAGGTCCAGGAAATTCAGCTAATCCAGAGCAGCCTGTCACCCCACAAGAAACTTTAACTAGCTCTCTCAAACAAGAAATATTTGAGCTAGAAATTCTGAACAGGCACATCAAAAAAGAAAATGAAATCTTGAGGGAACAGAACAAGCTGGATAGAGCTATTCATGACAACACAATGCTACACTTGGGATTATGGTACAAGAAAAACATGAAGCTGAAAAGGAAAAATAAGAAGCTGAGCAGAGCACTTATTAACCTCAAATACAAACTTCTTATGAGATAGCCAAGGATGGCAGTCAGCGCAAAGAGAAGTAAGAAGAGGAAGTTGGATGTGCTGGTAGAAGTGTCATAACAAATGCAATAGGAGGGAGAAGTTCACATTTTTGATTGCATGGGGACATGCAACAATTTTGCAATGGGGGTAGTTTGAGCCTTAAAACTACTCTTTCCCTAGCAACTCTTCTCATCACTTTCCTTTGTTTTTCCATGAAGAAAATGCATTCTCATCATCAATGACCAGTATATATTGCCTTAATAATGACATTTAGTTATTTACATGTTATACTCTTATGTTTTGCTGTTTGAATAAATTTTTGTCTTTTAGCTATGGAACGCAGCCTATTCTGCAGCTAATTGGCTATTCCGTAGCTACCTTCATGCTTCAATAGGTTATAGGTGTCAAACGAGGAAACTGGCCACATGGGCATCTCTGGAATGGTCATGACATGGATCCTATCCTAGTCAACCAGCCCAAATCGATAAAGAAACCAGCTCAAGACCACAGTCAAAGGTGGAGTCAAATGAAGAAACCCAGGAGCAATAGGACTCTGTGTCCATTCTTTGTGGCTATTTAATAAATCCGATAGCTTCTGTTGTAGCATTTACTTGAACCAGCCACTAGTGATAACTGTTTCATGCAACTACCTTGCTGACTTAAAGTCACCTATAGCTAATCAATCCATTCACACAGAACTGTTGTAATACGTGGACCACCTGTAGCTAAATTCTCTCAAAGGACAATTAGGATTTTTCTTTAAATATCAGTTATAAAGGACTTGGAAGGGGTTCGAATTTACTCATGTATTAAGCACAAACTTACCGCTTTGTAATTTTGAAACTTATTTCTCTGTTTTTAATATGAAGACCGTGTGTTTTATGGATATCTGAAAGAGTTTCTTGGAGATTGATTAAGCACACATAAACTGATCAGTTGTAGAGGGCCCCTGTGCTGAATGAGGTTTTATTTCATTTTGTTTTGTCTTTTCTAGTTAAACTGTAAATTCATCACAATGTTCATAATCATTTTGATACTAACCTTGTTTATAATGCAACTTTGATCATTTTCTCACTAATGCAAAATAGCTTCTTTTAGTGTAGAATAATTTCTTCTTTCTTAATTTCTTTATAATTTTTATTAGCAGTTAGAAGTTAAAATTCAGTAGTATAATTTAGTTTATTTCATTTACTGCTTTGCTAGTCTTTCAATTTTCAAATAGACTGATTAGTGCCATTACTGTTCTTTTCATTTTATTGCTAGTTTATTGACTCATGTTGTTAATGAATGTTTCTGAAGAAACCCTTCTAGTTGATATCTCATCTTAAACTAAGTGGATGAATACTTCATTCATGCAATGAGTCTTTTCTGCATTCCTGCATTTATTTTCTCTTAGAATAATGAAGTACAAAAATCCTCAAATGTCATCACAAGGAGATTTTCTCCCAAAATTGAGAGATAGGGTAATTAAGTATTTCATTTAGTTTTGTTTCTATAATAGATTAGACACTAGTTGCAATTTTACTTTCAGTTTTTAAGATCATGATTTGGGAATAATAATAAAATAGGAATAGAAACTATGTTTTCATTTCTTGCTTAAACTTTGTTCTCAAGTCTTCCTTAAGCTCTTTTGTTTCTCATTTTTAGATTTTTAGCAGTCCTTACAGAAGTTATATTTACGATTTTGATAGTTACATTGTGCATCATTAGGAATTAAAGGACCCAAACACCCCAAAACAGCATAAAACATAAAAACAATGAAGTAAGAAGGGTCATCTAGCATAAACAATGCACTACACTTCATCAGTTTACGATACCTCGATTGATAATTTATGTAAAGCAATTTATGACACTAAATTGACCAAACAGAAGTAGAGGATTTATCTGTCTAAAATTCTGTTTGTAGGGTTTAACTCCCTCCTTCAAAGGAGTCTTATGTTGAATGATATTTACATCATAGGTTTTGAGATCTTCATAGGACCATGCAAAGACATCAACATAATTCTTGAAAAGTTTAATATATCTTTCTTGAAAATTAGGTGAAACTCCAACATATAATTTGTCTAACCTGGGATTCTCCTGAGTTCCAATGTTGTGATCCTGAATATGTTTATCCTATTGGAAGAATATTATCTTTCAGTTGAAAGATCTTCTGATTTGTTATTGAATCTTTTAAACCACTGGCTTCTGCAATTTCTATTGTCTCTTCTTCATGCTGATCAATTTTTGTGCCCTGGAACTCTTCAACCATAGTAAAAAACTCCTTAATCTGTTGGTCATCTTCAAAAAATTGCCAGTTCTTAACATTATCAGGAACAGAAGGTCAGTGTCTCATTTCTACCTCATATCTTAGTCTTGGATTAATAGGAGGCTTGAAAGTGCTAGCAGCCACAACCAATGAATCTGACAATCTATTCTCATCTCTTGGAATGAATTAAATGTTAAAAGCTTCAGAGAAGTTTTCAATTAAATCCCATACCTCATTTCTGTATGCCCAGAGCCTAGGATGCTTTGTTTAGCAGTGATATTTTATTTGCTTAATAATTAGCTCCAAATCTCCAAAAGCATAAATTGACTTGACTCCCATCTGTTTGGCTGTTTGTAGAGCAATAATCAAGGACTCATATTCTGCCACATTGTTAGTTGTCTCGAACTCTAATTTAAAAGAAAAAGGGAACATATTACCTCCAAGTGCAATTAAAACAAAACCAACATTTGTTCCTTCCTTGGAATAAGCTCCATCAAAGAAACATTTCCACACTTCTTCCGTTTGCAGCTCTGTAATTACATTGGCTAAAGCAAGCTGCTTTTGATTATCTTCAGCCAGCTTTGCATTATCATGAGTGTGAAACAAGCAAAGTCATCTTTCTCCTGACTATATATAGGTGAATTGCTTGCTCCATTTTTCGTAATTGTTTTTACAAACCTAGTTTCTCTGTACAATCTCCTCTCCTCCCCACCAAAAATCAGTATAACAACATATGTGAAATCTAGTTTCAAAACACCTCCCAATTTACCCCCCCATGACCTAGATAGAAGCATTCCAAATCTAGCAGGAATATCTACTACTACAATATCCATGACCAAGCTTTTAGCTAGAATTTGGGCTAACGACATTGCCAGATCCTTAATAACCCCCAGACACTTGACCTTATTCGAATCAAAAGAATACAAATCTCTATAAGGTTTGGTCACTTGTAGTTTAGTTGCTTCATCACTGACAGAGGCATAAGATTATGTGAAGCTCCTGAATCAAACATACAATTGTGTAGGAGGAAATCATGAACTAATAGGAAAATATAAAAAGGAGGTATTGAAGAATCTACTTCCTCTACATGTGGACCAAAAACCACTACTGGTTTATCTTCCTGTAGATTTACCGTGTCATTTATACTCTCATTTTCTTTTAAATTAATAAACTCAACAATCTCTTTTTGATAAGTAGGCATTTTTTCCAATTCTATAAGGGGAACTTGTATTCTTACCATTTCCAACTCCTTAGAAAGATTAAACAAGTGACCCTGTTTAGCAGTCTTTTCATTCTCATCTTCACCTTTCTTCATGGCTGGAATTACTTGAGGAGTTGAAACGAGTTTCTCTGAAGGAATTTTTCAAGTTTGATCTTGTGAAGGCTCACCTCGAAGTATATGTGTCTTGTCATTTGCATTATGTTGCTGCTTCCCTTATTTACTTGTTTTATAGGTTGAGATTCTTGTGGAGTTGCCTTTTGTGAGGAAGTTGAAACTTGCTGCTCACTTTCATTTTCTTGATTCCTTGATCTTTTCCTAGATCTTAGGTCATATTTCTTATGTAGTTCAGCATGTATAAAATCAGAGAATTGTTTAAAATATTCGTCCATTTCATTTTCATCATGAATAGCATCTGCTTCATCATACACATACTCTTCTCCTTCAATGCCAAGTTCATCTTCATCTACTGCATATAATGTAGAAATTTGGTCTTCAGGTTATTCTTCACCAGGATCTGCTTCTATATATAATGGTGCTTGAATTTGATTTTGATCTTTCCTTTCCTTTTGCAAGATTTGCAAAGGTTGTCTTATGTATTGGGGATTAAAGTTCTTATTATACTGTGTTTGTCTCTAAGAGTTCTTATTTTCTAACTCTAACCAATTTAACTTATCTGACAAAGTTTTAATTACATTACACATATCCTCCAATGATTCACTTTGAGAGGATTCTATCTTTGCCTTTCCCTTGTCTTGGGTAGGCTGTGTTTTTGGTGCTTTTCCTGTAGCCACCAGATTCTTTTCTATCTCTAAAGCATCTGTTTGGATTTGATAAAGGGTTGGAGCTCTTCTTTCCCTTAATGTGAATCCAAATTTTGATTCAAAAGCCCTTGCAAAAGTTATTTTTGCACCAGTAGGAGGAGGCTTGATCTCTACTAGGAGACTATTGTACAATTTGTTAAATCTTCTGACAAATTTGACCATAGTTTCATTAGAATTCTTCTTTATGGCATTAAACTCTATTAATGAATGCCCATGGTCTCTTTTTTCTCCCCATCTCTGAATCAACACATGTTCCATCTCTTCCCAAGAAGGAATGGTATTATTGGGAAGTCCTTTGAACCATTTCCTTGCTTCTCCATTGAAGGACTGAACAAAGAGTCTTAGAACAACATCTAAATGTTCAAAATTTAGGCTTTCTGCAAAATTACAAAATACTACTACATGATTCTCTATTGTCTGTTCATATTCTCCTAAAAAATGAGGAAGATTTTTGAGGTAATCCTGTGGCATTTGATTGAACGGTTGTGGTAGTTGAAGAGGTGCATACCTATTCACTAAGAATGCAAGTGTTGCCATATTTATTGAAATTTGATTACCAACAGATGTGGAACCTAACTGAGAGGTAAATGGAATGTGCACATGTGGTAATGTAGCTATTGGTTGAGGTTGAATAATTATAGCAGGGAAATGAAAAGTAACAGACTCAAAATATTTGTCTTGACAGCTTGGTTCCTGAAATGAAGATGATGAAAAAGATGACTCTTTATCAGATGAATGTTCAGATAAGTTGCTGCTTGATGCAGACAATCTAGGAATTGGTGTAATTGGGATCTTAGACTTCCTAACCCTCCTTGAAACCAGCCTTTCAGGATCTAAAAGAGCTTGGACCTTCTATTGTGAAGTGTCTGATCTTGTATGGGGTCTTCTTGAAGCCAGAGTTATTGCTTTGATTCAAAACAACCAAATATTTAGTCCTCACTGAACAACCAAAGGAAAATATTGAAACCCAAGGAAAAGTCTTCTTGTTTTCTCTCCCCGGCAGTGGCACCAATTAATGTTGTTCCTTAAGAAACCAATTTCTTAGCTGTAGGGAAATGGTGTTTAAGACATTAATAAATATTATTTACTGTCACTTATTTGTCACTTAGATATATTTTGTGTCTTTAAATGAAGGACCTGGAAACTTGGTCTTTAACCCTTAGTACAGGTCTGACCAGAACATCTTAGAATGCCATTTGTTGCTAGATATAAATGATGAATGAAGAAAGCTTGAAGGAAAAGTTAAAGATAGTATGCTGATATTTCACAAAAACTATTATCCATCACTTAGAAGAATTATGGAAATGAGAACTAAATCATAGACAATATGCTGCTTAACACAAAACCTACTATTTGTGACTCTGGGAGAAGTTAAAGATAATATGCTGGTCTTTCACAGAAACTATTATCTATAACTTAGAAAAGAAGGTGGGAACTTCAAGTATAGGAGCGCTCTTTTAAGGGATTTTAACTTTATCTACATAAGCAAATAAATACCTGCAGCTTCATTACTATACTTGAAAGAAGAAAACATAACATGAAACATAACTGAGAAGGTTACAAAATTATACCCAACAATTCATGGAAACTTCTGATTCTTTCATTAATAAACGATGATATCAGGAATACAATGGCATAGTCTCCGGGTTCTCCAAAATTCCAACCCTTTCTTAGTAAATTTTCCTCTTTTTATACATTGTGGAAGAATTGTTGATTTCTGAACCCAAATTATCTAACTACTTTTCTAAATATATGAAGTAAAAACTATTACATAATTTTACAGAGGGTAAAAGACACCTCAAAGAACATGAAACAACAAAAACATAACTGGATTTAAAAGAGGATGATAACTGCTGGCTTGCTCTGTTGATCCGCTGCTGAATTCCTATGTAAATGCCCTAATGATGCTTAATTTGTTTTAACTGTAATGAAATACGTTTAGTTTGTGTAATCATGGGCTTACATGGGCATTCTGATTGGCCGAAGTGCAAAGAAACACACTGGATTGTCTTCCTCTTCAACTTCAACTCTAACCCTGATTTTCCACTTTACACAACAAATTTAACACAAACCTTTGATTAATACGGAACTCAAAAGAGTTAATCCTACTTTATAAACCTGTCAAATCTGCCCGTTCAGCGCTCCATTGACTTCCCTTGCAAATCACAATAGGCCCGATAATCATTGTAAAACTTAACTTATGCACCCTTAGGCTTCATAACTATGAAAGTGTTGGACTTATGCGTAAATCCTTTATATCTACGCTTTTCTATTGTAAACCTTTTATAATGAAAATATATTATAAAACATGTTTTTTTTGCTTTCAATACGGGCTCCACACAATTTTCGAGGTATACCTTTCCACCGATACATCCCACCGTAGATTTACGCTTTTCAGATCAGATGGTCTATAAAGGTTTTAGGTGGGACATAGGCCCGGAGAATATCCACCCGAAATGGGTGGTTTCCTCTCTCCACCCAGCTGCTATGTGTTGAATGATAAGTGGGATCGGGCGAGTTCTAAATAAAACCATTTGCTATTTTTGCTCTGCCCGAAAACCTGCCTTATAACTTGAAATCTGCCTTTTCGTACACCGTGCAGACCTGCTAGACTTATATAACATAATATATATCAACTATCGGATCCAGCCTGTCGTAAATCACAATCCGAATGCCATATACATACATATATACATACATATATACATACATAACATACATATATAATATATATATTATATTTATTATATATATAATATATATATATTATATTTCGGGTCCTCTATTGTGAATCACAATCAACAAAAGAACCAACATATATGCATAAAGGCATTGTGGACCCGATGGAACTTTGCAATGTAATACATATATGTTTCGGGTCCGGCCCGCGATCGCATATCACAATCGAAAATATCAACAGATCCAGTGATATATATCATTGCGGACCCACCGCACTTTATAAAACACAACTTATAGTATTTCAGGTCTGTCTTTAACCCTTTTAACACTTGTTTCTTTTGCAACTCCGATATATTACTTTGTTTCTTTTGTGCTTTGATTCTGATATACAATTTCTTACATCTCCTTCTTGCCTTGTCTTTTTTCAAAATATTTTTCAAGTGATTTTTTGAATGAAACAAAAAGATACATGTTACAACAATACCTTTGCGTAGAAATTATGCAAATTCTCTACAAATCTACCTCTGAGATCTCTCTAGAAAATCTGACTGTAGATTAACCCGATAATGCAATATACTAAAGAAAAATACTATAATCTACTTCTACTATCAATTTACGGAAGCTTTAAGATCGAGCTGAATCAAAGATGAACAATATATAACCAGAAGAATAAGAATTAATTCATATGAAACACATAAAATACTGAGGGGAAAGCCCCAGCTAAAAACCCCACTATCTGTATTACCATACAAGGTGGAAATACATAGAGATTATACAAAGCCTTAGCTTTCACAGCTAGCCAGCTCTCGGAACAATCCTCACAAATGCTCACAGGCAATCCTAGCTTCTCACAAGCCTTCCTCTCTGCCTTCCAAGCTCCTATTTCCTTGCGCTGTTCCTCTGGGATGATCTTCTCCAACCAAGTGGAAAACTGATCTCACACACTGATCTCACACCCTGTATGAACTGCACAATCCTCAAGGAACCTTACCTTGACTGCATGCATGAGTTTCCTTTAAAGGAAAACACATGCAACTAATAGTACACTGTCCTTGATATTTAGCTCAACTGGGTCTTTCTCAGAATAGACATGCATGAGTTTCTGATGAGGGAATCTTTAGTTATCTAGAGTACACTGGTTGAGTGCATGCATGCATCAACTGACTGATAACTCACAATTAGTTTCTCAAATAGTTTGGAACTAATTTAACTGGACTTAACTCAGTAAACTATGCTAACTAATTACAACTCAAATATAACTCAATCTTATCTCCTTAATTTAAGGGATAACTGTTGCATGACTTCATAAATACTTCTAACTTGAATTTCTCCAACTAATTAATCCATAATGAATTAATTAATTATTTCCAAGCAGTTGGTGAGACTAAATTCAATTTTAATTGAAGGACAAATTAAAATTGGAATATTCTAGATTCTATTTTTATCATTTCTTGTTGCTATTTTCAACACTCCCTCTCAACAAGAAAGGAATTCAACTTGATCTCGATTGTGAACCTTTGGAATGTTATGCATGCAACACTTCTCTCAAGTTTTGTTGCTCCAACAACTCTAGAAACAACAAAAAAAACATCCAACCTAAATCAGTATGATGCATCTGTCATCAAAGTCTCTGACTTCTATTGCCTTTGTCAACTGAAAACTTTGTTCTTCTGCTAACTCTGCCTTTTTGCACTATTGTCAGTCCTTCTTAGTGCTCTTTAGTATCTGAATGCTCTATCCTCTGTCACTTTGATCTCTAACTACATCAATCTCACTGATTCCTCCCTCTATTATCTACTTTGGGGTCCTGTAACAAGGTACGATCCTTGAGATAAAACCTCTCAATGGACCTTGCCCAATTTCAGCCTTCTTGAGACTATCACTTCACATCTCCCCACCTCACACTTGGAGGTATGGATGCATGTGATCCCTTTGCCCACTTCTCCAATTGTGGCTCGTCCACAATTGTCTGAGACTTCTTCTGGGGCTGCATGTTGAGGGGTGATTTACTCTGCCTCTCGACCACCAAGTCTGTAACATTTTCCTTGATCCTCAAGGCTTTGCATGCATCTTGAACCTCAAGAGCATATAGGTTCTTGACTCATGAACCGATCTGTTTCACCTATCTCATGGTGATGTTTCTAAGGAACGCCTTTCCTTTACTGAAGATAACATCGTAGCCTTTGTCCTCCAACATCGTGACCGATACCAAGTTCTTCTTCAGTCCAGGCACATACTTCACATTTGTCAAGGTGATAGGAGCTCCATGCTCCCTCTGAAGAGAAACCGTGCCCACTCCTGAAACATTATACATTTCATCATCAACCATCTCTATGCGCATTTTGAGGTCTTTCTCCTCCAAGGTACTGAATAAACTTTTATCACTGGTCATGTGGAATGAGGCTCCATTGTCAATATACCAGACACAACCCATCATCAATGACACCATGCATGTGATGAGGGTAAAGTCCATTTCGAACTGAGAGGCTAATGCCTCACCTTCTGATCCTTTCAAGGATCCCTTCTTGGACTTCTTCGATGGGAAATTAGTCACCTAATGTCCCATATCGTGACAATTAAAGAATCTCACTTTAGACTTGTCACCCTTCTTCCCTCCATGAGAAGAATTTGATTTGGAATGGGAAGCCTTCCCCTTTCCTTTCCTTGCCTCACTTGCTAAGGCCAAATCTTCTTCATCATCATCCTTGGATGAAGAACCATCTCGTGTGCTCTTCCTAATCTCCTCCTGCATTAGATCCGACCACAGTCGTTCCCAATTTGGCAGTTTCTCCCTTCCATTCACAGAGTCCTGGTAGCTATTCCAGCTCTTTGGAAGGCCAAGGAGAGTGAGGCTCACCATATCATCATCGAAAATAGTTATTCCCAAACTACCAAGCTCATCTATGCAAGTGGTGATCTTGTTTAGATATGTGGAAATAGTATCACCCTTGTCCATCTTGATTCTTCGAAGCTTATCCTTGAGCGCTAATTTCCTCTGGTCGCTACTATTCTGGTAGAGTTCCTTCAATGTCTTCTGCATTGAATATGGAGTATCCTTCCTATCGAGACTCGAGACAATATGGTCTCGAACTCCCTCAAGTATGATCTGTCTTGTCCTCGCCACACACTTCTTCCACTCAACCAACTCTTGTGCATTAGTTGAAGATGGCTTTTGGATTTCTCGATCAATGAAATCATTCAAGCCGTTGTCTTGTAATACAACCTCCATGCAATCTTTCCATGCTATGTAATTCGAGTTGCCTTTCAAGGCATACTCAAGTCTTAAGCCATAGAATGCCATTGGCCAACCTTGAAGTATGATAAGAATTCGATTTGCACCTGCAACCCCGAACTTCAAACTTCGAATTCTCTTCTTCCTATACTGTTCACTGCTCCGATAAACTTTGCTCTGATACCATGTAGAAAATTATACAAATTCTCTACAAATCTCGCTTTGAGACCATATATAAAATCTGACTGTAGATTAACCCAATAATGCAATATACCCAAAGAAAAATATTATATTCTTCTTCTTCTGGTTATTTATTTTCAGCTCTGGTTCAACTCGATCTTTAAGCTTCCGCAAATTGATAGTTGAAGTAGATTGTAGTATTTTGCTTTGGGTATATTGCATTATTGGGTTAATCTACAATTAGACTTTCTATATGGTCTCAGAGCGAGATTTGTAGAGAATTTGTAGAATTTTCTACATCCTCAAGGAACCTTACCTTGATTGCATGCATGAGTTTCATTTATAGGAACACATGCAACTGATAGTACACTGTCCTTGATATTTAGCTCAATTGGGTCTTTCTCATAATAGACATGCATGAGTTTCTGATGAGGGAATCTTCATTTATCTGGAGTACACTGGTTGAGTGCATGCATGCTCCAATTGATTGATAACTCACAATTAGTTCCTCAAACAGTTTGGAACTAATTTAACTGGACTTAACTTAGTAAATTGAGCTAACTAATTACAACTCAAATATAACTCAATCTTATCTCCTTAATTAAGGGATAATCTCCTTAATTTAAGGAATAATTGTTGCATGACTTTAGAAAGACTTCTAACTTGAATTTATCCAACTAATTAATCCATAATGAATTAATTAATTATTTCCAAGCAGCTGGTGAGAATAAATTCGATTTTAATTCACAATTTTAATTCAAAGACAAATTAAAATTGGAATATTCTGGATTCTATTTTTATCATTTCTTGTTGCTATTTTCAGCACTTTGTTCCTATGCCTTGTACAATGACCTATTTCCTTCTGTTGGCTGCAAGACCTTATTTTTGGAGTGGCCTACACATGTCAAACAAATAACAACATAATGACATTTGGGTCAATAATAAACAACGCTCTGCAAATAATTTGTTCAGGTTTGATTACAAGGATTTGTCTTTAGTAAGTCTAATAACTTTCTTTAGTTGTCACTAATGTCCAATCACAATGACTTCAAAGTATCCCAAATCGATAATGGATTTTTACAAATTCAATAATTAGCTAAAATGAATGATTTCAATTCCAAATCATCATTATTATGCATATACAAATCACTGTGTTGGGGTTTATGTGTAAAGGGGGGCAAGTAGTATGTAATTCTTGGGGTTGGAACAAGTGAATATTTTGTATGCAACAATTGCATACACAATTTTATCTTGAATATTTTGAGTTGAAAAATAAAACCTTTGGAAAGAATCTAACTACAATATTTTTTCTCACCAAAGTAGCAGAAGCATTTACTTACCTCCATTTTATAGCCATTATGTGTGAGGATAAAACATTTGTAGGTTTTAGTTTATGACATTATGCATGGAAATGATTTTGCAAATAAGGGAGGATAAATAGCTAAACAACATCATGTAATTTATTTTTACTACAAAGCCTTCACTGACTCATTAACATTCAAGTTGGGGAATGTATTGAATACATCCTAAAACTGGTACAAAATATTGTTGTTAATTTGAAGCCTTCCATCAACAATTAAATCCATGTATCCATGAATCTCCCTTAGTCAACCTGATTTATTCATTGATTTCTATGTACTATGTACGTCAACTATTATGGAGAAAAAGGGATCTTCCAAGCTACAAAAAACTTGACTTGAGAGGAAAATAAACCTGGAAAGAAGAAATCGATCCATGGGATGGTGAGTCACCTAAGAAATGAGAAATTTCTAAGAGGGAGAGATTGTATAGTTTAAGGAAAGGGAAATTTTCCCAATAAGGTAGGACAATAGTCTAAGGACGATTGTAATGATAGATATGAGGGGAAATATTAGAAACTATCTGGAGGAAGATAACGATCCTACAACCATAACCATTGGTATATTTTAAGTAGGGAAGGTATGATATGGATTATCTAGCTATATCAATCCAACACACCTCAAATATGAATTCATATAAGCATGGCTACTACCCAAAGGCCAGTGGATGATTCAGGAGTAGAGGGGTACCGCCCAGTACCAATACTGCCACGGGCCATATATTGATTAGGCATATCATAGGGCAGATGGGCCCTAAATATTTTTTGGGACATGCTCAGTCATAATTTTATTTTCACTGTATATATCATAGTATGTGTTTTATATTCATACTATATATTATGCTATCACCCTGCGTGGTGAATCTATATTGTAAATATCTCAGTTACGGCATACTATTTCAAACCCTTTCATGCTATCGCTCTGTGTGGTGAATATGTTTATTACTCAGCACCATTTTGGGAATGGACATGGATGTATTCATTTTTTGACTGGCACACACCGATATGGCTAAGAGCTAAATGCTGCATATGCTGGCAAGCATCTACTATATGTAATTTTTCAAAATTAATGAAAGATTATGATTTTTCCTTTGGAAAAAAAAAGAATTTATATAAGAACGAATTAAAAAATAATATAAATCAAATGACAATGGAATCAAATTATGGACAAGCACATGATAAGGTTGGAGTGTCATTTACTAGCATTTGATTATAGTGAGTTCATCCTGATGGTTGTGGTTTTCCATGGACACCCTTCAAACAAATAATTGAAATGAACTATTTGATTATATGAAGAAACCACTTTTCTCAAATACGTAATTTAATGGGATTCCTAATAATAACCTATAATAAATGAACAACCAAACTATAACATGACCTAATGAATTCACACACCACTAATTCACAATGAACATTATGATTTTACCTTGGAAATCCAACTAGGAAGACTAGGTTAAAATGGGGCTAATTGATTATGTTATCAACCTTGCACCTTAAACATGATAAGAAACCAACATTGCAATCCTCTTAGAGGGGCAAACTTCCTTCTACAATGAGTACAATGTACAAGGAAAGATTTGATGATCCTAAGACTAGGCCTCCTAAGTATATATAGGAGAAACATGTTACAATTATAATAAAATGGGACCATGAAAGGTTCTATCCGACATCCTAATATACAATTAAAATAATAATGAAGGATTTTTAGGGTCTTAATATAGGGACCAAGGTCCATGACATAGCTCCCCCATTTTAAAAAAAGATTTTCCCTTAAAGCTTGTGTTGAGGTAATTTCTTCATGAACCACTCATTTCCCAAGTACCTTCTTCTAGAAGGATGTTCTTCCACTTTATTAGGTACTCCATAATGGATCTATTTCGAAGAGATAGAGAATGTTGATCCATAACTCTTTTTGGTTCAAGAATCAAATTCCCTTCTTCATCTAATTTTGGAAGTTCTATTTGCACTGACATATTTTTTCCCACAACATTTTGTAGGAAAGATACACGAAAAATCTAATGAATGTAAGAAGAATGAAAATATAACTCATATTCCACTTATCCAATGTTGTGGATAATATTGTAGGGTCCATAAAATTGTGGAGCTAATTTCTGATTGTTATTTTGCTTGAATAGATTATTATAAGGTTGTAGTCTTAGAAATACCTAATAACCCTCCTCAAATTTCCTTTCATTTCAATGTTGATCTACTTGTTTCTTAATCTTATTTTGCACCATTTGAAGGTTTTCCTTAATAATTATCAAATTTTCTTTAGTCTTCTCCATATGTGACACTACTACTTGTTTGGACTTATCTTGTAAAAAATATGAGATACTAGGAGCTAGATATCGATATATATCCTCAAACGGGGTCATTTTAATAGATGTATGATAGGTAGTATAATACCACCATTCTACTAGAGAAATCCACTTCATCCATTGAAATTGATTATATAAAGACTAACACCACAAATAACCCTCTAGCATTTGTTAACTATTTTTATTTAACCATCTATTTGTGGATGATATGGTGAAATCATCACTAGTGTTTTTCCACTCATATTCCATAATTCTTTCCAAATATTACTTGTGAATTTTGGATCTTTGTCTTAATATTACCTTAGGAAGACCATGAAGTCTACAAATTTCCTTTATGAATTTTTTTTCCACTTTCATTTCCATGTATGTACTTTGAATTAAAAAAAAATGTGCATATTTTTTGAGTCTATTGACGACCAAAAAAATGGAATTACCTTCAGATATTTGTAACCCTATAATGAATTCCATTGATATTTATTGCCATTTTTTATTAGGTATGCGTAATGTCTGAAGTAAGACTAGATATTTTACTATCTCGCCTTTATTTCTTTAGCAGATCTGGAATTTTCTTAAATTTTTTTGAATATCTTTTTCATTCATTCCCCATTTTTTTTGATATGTTTTAAAGAACGTGGCATGTCCCACCATCAAAGAATCATTGGAAACCCTTAATATTTTTTTATTTAAATTTGAATTAGGGAATAAGATATCCTACCCTTATAGCAAAGTAGATGTCCTTTCCACTCCCAATGTTCCATAGAGTTCTTTCCTTCCTTTACACAATGTATTTTTTTGTTTAGTAGAATTTCCATTTTTCCATTCATGCAAAGCTTCTTCTTGTCATACTATAATATAATACGTAATAAAATATAAGCCCGAGGCTTCTTCTATTCTTGAAAGAGCATCAGCCCTTGAATTTTTATTACCCATTTTTATTACTCTTATAATTTCAATCTTTGCTCCAAAATGTACTTTAAGCTATCATGGTCTGTATCGACTTTAAAGTGTCTCCCAATGAAATACTATCACCATTTTTTTTACAGCATGTAGAATTGTTTCCATTCATTTTTCATATGTTGATTTCACCAAATCTTTTCCCTTGAATTGTTTACTTTCAAAAACTAATGACCTCCCTTCTTATGTCAACACTAGTTTAATTCCTTTTCTTGATACATCATATTCCACTATGAGTGTTTTCCAAAAATTAGTTGCTTCCAATATTGGTGTAGAAGACATGGCATCCTTGACCAAAAAAATGCTAAAGTAGCCTCATCATTCCATACAATTGAATTTTTATTCAATAGATATGTGAGTTGCACTGTAATGTGTGCATAATTCTTAACGAATTTCTAATAATATCTTGCAAGTCCCAAAATTCCTCTAAGACTATTGATATTCTTAGGAATAGGTCATTTTGCAATATCTTGTATCTTTTGAGGGTCCAACTTAAGTCCTCTTTTTGAAATAATACGACCCAAATACTCTACCTCTTCTTTCCCATAAGCACATTTGAATCTTTTTCCATATAATTTATTGAATCTTTAACCACATGTTTAATGTGCTCTTCCCATGTTTTTCTTACCCTTATGTTTAATTTGTGTGTAGTGTTATTCTTAGCTTGAATATGAAGAGAAATTTGAATAGATTACATAACAATTTCTAGTCGTTGTAGGGAAAGATCATGTTTAATGTATTCTTTTAATCCACCCATGTAAGATTGCAATAAATGTTCATCACTTATGTTATCCACCCTTGTGGTAAAAACCTGAAATTCAGAATTGTAATCTCAATATTACAAAATTGCTCAATTCTTATCAATTTTGAAATAGTCTCTTCCCCAAGCTTTTCCAAATTGTGCTTCTAAGTCTCTTGTAAATATATCCCAAAGAATGGGGCTTCCTTTTGACTACCGATTGAGACCATTGATAGGGTTTTATCTCAAAGTTCAAAGTTTTTATGTGAATCCTTCGCTTATCATCCATAATTTTTTGCAATTCAAAATGTTGCTCTATTTGATGCACCTAGGTAAATACCTTTGTTCCACATATATATTTTTTTAATTCAACCTTGTGAAGGTTCACTTATTTAGGAAACCATCCATGAGTATCTCCACAATTAGAGTCAAATCCACTTGCAATTTCTTATTATTGACAAGTTGCAAAACTTGAATATTACCATTATTTTCATGAATTCCTTTAGACACATTATCACCTCTCATTTATGGATTATATAATATCTTGTTCCATTTTTTCATCTTCTTATCCATTTTTCCTTGTTTTTATCTATTTTTTTTCGATGTCCCTTCCAACTGATTCTTACGACCATAAAAACTTACTTTCCAACTTGGTTACCTAGTAGTTGACATAATCTATTTCTTCATGAGTCATGCATGAGCCTTCATATGGTTTAATTGGTGTAATAGATTTTGGACCTTTATTTGGATACATGTGGGAAAATAACAATAATTCTCTTCTTTATAACAACTTTCAGTGATAAGAAAAAGGGATCTTCTAATCAAAAGTTTTGTCACTTGTAAGTTATGCACCTTTAAGACCTTAATTTGGAGAATATTTGAAAGGTTGACCTTTTACTTGAGATATCTCTAATATTTGAGCACTTTTGAATAAGGAATTTTGGTCTATAATACTTTGATATGTATTCTCTACAATTCCATAGGCCTAACTAGAATTTGATGTGCCATGTGAAATTTATAGTAACTTTTTGAAAACTTGTTGATTTTTGGCCTCTTCCCAAGAGAAAGTTGTATAGTGTGCCACATCCAATTCTTCAAATATAATTATGAAATTTTTACTTGAGGTACTTCATTATCTCTCCTCAAATCTCTAAATATTTCATGGTCTTGAGATGCCTTCTGAATTATCTCCAAATTTCATTGTTTGAAATGGCCTTGAAAAAACATATAGTGAAAATTCCAAGATGACATGTATGAAATAGATTTTAGATCCAATCACAAACCTCAAATTCCATGGAGTATATCTTAGAAATTATAACAAACCAAAATAATATTTTGTAGCTTAATTTTCTTAGAGATATGACTTTAATATCCTCAAAGTTTCACCATATGAAACATCCTAGAAAAAATAGTTATAGTGAAAATGACATGATTAGCTTTTTGAAGAAGAAAAATGCTAGTTTTGCATGCTTTGATACCAAATATTATGAACCTTGAGCCTTAAAAATGATAATAAAATAATAATTGTAGGCCACTTCGAGGGAAAACCTCCATTTAAATGAACACAATGTACATGACAACATTTGGTGATCCTAATACTATGTATCCTTAATATATATAGGATACAAAAGGTACAATTATAATAAAATGAGACCATGAAATGTTCTATCAAACCTCCTCATGTAACAATTAAAATAATAATGAGTGCTTATTAGGGCCTTAGTATAGGGCCCAAAGGCCATAACATATTCATTCTAACAATCTCTAATCAATGCATTTCTTGGTTGTCTATGAAGCAACAAAATGCTAGGTTTGTGCACTTGGATACCAAATATTATGAGTCCTGAACCTTAAAAATAATAAGAAACCAATAATTGCAGGTCACTTCCAGGGGGAACCCACTTAAAAATGATAATAAACTAATAATTGTAGGCCACTTCGAGGGGAACCTCCATTTAAATGGACACAATGTACATGACAACATTTGGTGATCCTAATACTATGTATCCTTAATATATATAGGGTACAAAGGGTACAATTATAATAAAATGAGACCATGAAATGTTCTATCCAACCTCCTCATACAACAATTAAAATAATAATGAGTGCTTATTAGGGCCTTAATATAGGGCCCAAAGGCCATAACATATTCATTCTAACAATCTCTAAGAAATGCATTTCTTGGTTGTCTATGAAGCAACAAAATGCTAGGTTCATGCACTTGGATACCAAATATTATGATCCCCAAGCCTTAATATTATAAGAAACCAATAATTGCAGGCCACTTCAAGGGGAAACCACATTTAAATGAACATAATGTACATGACAATATTCGGTGATCCTAATACTATCTATCCTTAATCTATATAGTAGACAAAGGGTACAATTATATTAAAATGAGATGATGAAATGTTCTAGCCAACCTCCTAATATAACAATTAAAATAATAATGAGTGCTTATTAGGGCATTAATATAGGGCTCAAAGGCCATAACATATTCATTCTTACAATCTTTAATACAATAAATTTCTTGTTTGTCTATGAATATACCTCTCTTGAAAAATAAAATCATTTGAGATCGAAATTCATGAAAGAAATTGGGAGAGATGGGGTAATGGTAAACCCAATATCCATGATACTTCATTTCCCATTACTCAACCTTTTTCTCCTCTCCTCTCATACGTTTTTATTTTACATTAATTCTTTTTTTCCTCTCATATTTTTCTCATCTAAGTTTTACATTTGCTTTGTTTTAGAATGTTTGATAACCTTAATAAATTGCCAAGTTAATATTGTAGGCACTGATTCTTACAACCATTCATTGGTTTGGATCTTTTAGGTTGCACCTCCCCATTTAGAGGTTTTTGGATTAATCTTCCTTCTATCTACTTCTGTAGAATGTGGCTTTGACTTTGGATCCTAGTTATTACTTCAACTTTTGTTCTAACTTTGGATCATGGCTTTGTCAACTAACTTTGGTCCTAGCTATGGCTCATGACTTTGGTTACTAGCTCTAGTCTTGGCTCTCTCTCTAGCTTGCTTGTTCCAACAAGATAGAAGTCATTCATTGACACTTAGTTTTGAGAAATCATTAAAATAAAACTTTATACTTAATATCCATTATCATCTCCCTCTTAGTCTCAGAGATGGTCCATCTTGGAATTCAATGAGGCCAAGTAAATTTCCAGTCTTCTTAATCAATGTGACCCAAACAAGCTATGCCATCATGTAACAATCCAAAAATATGTTGAAATTTGGAAGCTTCAGGATGTATTTCATCTAAGGGAAACCCTAAGCCTCCAAAAGAAACCCCTTGAGACCCAAGAAGGATTATATTAGTCAAAATAATTATTTGAAAAACTATTTAAAAGGGATTTTGAATAATATAAATATTAATGGAAAATTCAAATTTAAATTTACCTCCATGTTTTAATGTCAACCTTATATAAGGTGCCTTATCATATACTATAAAAATATCATCTTTGTGCGTCACCAAAAACGAACATAGGCTAAAAAAGACATCACATCGCTATAATGACTGGGTTTCACGTCTCTTGACTGGGCATCATATCTTTGTAGTGAATGGGCTTCACATCTCTTGGTTGGGCATCACATATTTTTTTTGAATAAGAATTATATCTTTGTTCTGACTAAGGATTTCACTCTTGGTCAAAGGGTTCATCACTGTGATTTGTGGTGATATGGGTTTTGACGGTTCGTTGGCACATTATTTCAATAACATAGCCTCTCTTGGCTCAGTTTTCACTTGGCGTGACACAAGTCTTTCATATGGGAGTGATCCTTCGATCTTGGTCACATTGATCATATGGAACTCTCGCATTCATCACTGGCATCTCAATTATATGACATCACAATTCTATTTACTCTCACATGGTTCCAAGACTCAGGCTACAGGTCTCCTGACTCTCTCTCATGCAGCTGCTACAGGATAAGAGTTTTTCTCTATGTATGACATATAATCGCTCTCTGGTTGCAAAAATTCGACCTTTCTCTCGACTATGGTCTTTGTAATAAATATGATTTCATTCTATCTGCTATATATATGATCTCAACTTCAACATACCTTTGTAATATATGATCATGGTTTAGTTTGATATATATGTCCTCGAATATCTATAATCCACATTGATTTATACCTCTATGTAATGGGTATGCTCCTCTGCAAAGTATGTTTATTATCTCTCTCCATGTGTGACGCTGATATTGCATTTATAGTATAATATGACAATGACTACATAGTTACTCTACATTATGTACGACATGGCATGGTAGACATCTAATGCATGGACATGAGAAACATCATGTATTTGACATGGAAGAAATCTAATGCATGGACATGATAAACATCATGTATTTGACATGGAAAAAATCTACTATATAAACATGATAGACATCATGTATTTGACATGGAAGACATCTCAAATGTTTGACATGGTAGACATCTCACATATTTGACATGGCATGGTAGACATCTAATGTGTGGACATGACAGACATCATGTATTTGACATGGTAGAAATCTCACATATTTGACACAACAGACATCTAATGTATGGACATGATAAACATCATGTATTTGACATGGCAAACATCATAAATTTGGCATGCCAGATATCATACATTTGGCATGGTAGACTCCACCAACATGGTCACCATGACATCTCTTTGGTTGTGTATCTCTTTATGTTCTCATATCTACATAGAAAATTTATTTTGATACTTTGGATACTTTGACACAGATTCTTGTACCATGTCTCACATAATAGATGACCTCTCTAATGTATATAATCCTATGCATACTGCTTGTGATCTAATGTTATCATGATGGAAAAAGATATAATATTAGGCAATGTCAAATGTGGATCAATGATGGTATACAACGATAGGACAAATATAACAAAACTATACAATATCATGAACGATGGAGCTAATGCTTGGTGGCAGTAAACCACGATATGGAAGTAATATTGATGTATATAATTGTTCTTTGTATCTTAGTTGGAAAATTGATGAAATATAATAGAAAAAGAATAATTGAATTCTATGTTTTCCCCCTTATGGGGGTTTTTCCTGGTCTCTGATCAATCTTGGTGTCTCTATGTGTCATTATGCTTTTCTTTTGATGTTACTTTTATTTCCACTACATTGTTGTTGATGTTGTTATTTCTGCATAATTTCTAATGATGTTAAGTTGTATTTGGGTAAAAGAAAATGTAAATTATGAAAAAAATATAAAAATGCAATTATCAAAGAAAAGAACAATACGCCCTATGGAAAATTAACATGGTATCCAAGTTGGGCTAAAGAAAAGTTATTGAGATCATCCCTGTAAAAGCCATCGATGATGGAATCAAGTGAAAATGGCAGGTACCTAAAAGAGTGCTAGAGTTTGAAGTAAACCCTAAGCAACTTTTTTCTAGTAATAGATGTTAGGGTTTGATGTTTGGGGTTTGGAAGAAACCCTAAAGTGTGCTTGGAACAAGAGCCTGGATATAATAAATGATTGATAGCTTGAAACCCTAGCATAATCAGTGAGAGGTTGATCCAGCACTTGCTGCAAATTATATGTAACCCTAGGTCGACTAATCCCACTCCAGGATATTCTATGATGACTATTGGAATTAGCTCCTGATAAATAAGATTAAAGGAAACATTGAAATAATTAATCTTGGAGGTTGGATCAAGAGGGATCTCATCACCTCTTGTTAAAGATATGTACCTTCTAGATTTATGTTATGAAACTACTCTTGGTTAAATTTATTTTGATTGGTATTTATCATTCTTGCATGAATATTTAAGTATATGAGTATTTCTAAACTCCCGAAGAAGATTTGATTAGATGATCTTTCTTAAGGATAATTTGGATGCAAGCTAGTGCAGTAAGAAGAAACTGGTGCAAGAACAAGATGAAAGTTGGTATAGGAAAGAGGAAGCTAGAGTAATATGCAAATTCTACTACTACCAAATACAAAGCATATATGTTATATGAATGCTACAAGTTGATAAAGGTATCTAAATGTTGCAAGGTATGTATATTATATTGTTTCTGTTCTTTTTTTTTGGTTGCAATGTTGGATGGAAATTTAAGCCCCGTAGTGTGAAAAAATATTACCGTGAGCTCATATGAAAGTAAGTATGATCTTTGGTACATGTGATATATTGGTGCATATGACTAAAATTTTCTTGGTATCTTGAACAAGTTATACAATACATGTATATGAAGCAACTAATGATGACTTTTCATGACAATGATGTATATATGTATAAGAACATAATATAGTTTGACTTAATGAATTTGACAATTTTGTTGATGCATGACAATAATATGAGAGTTAGGTTGATGATGTGGTTGATGATGATTGAAGAGGCTTCTCATTCAGAATGAGAAACCCATGATTAGATCCCAATACCTACTACTTAGTTGTAGTGGATGATTATAAGTCACATGATTATAGAATGGAACAATGAACATATGATGTTACTAAGAGTATGCCTTTGATTATTGATTTTATGAGCTAACAATGATTTTCTGACAGGACTGATTTACCCCATGCATTATTAAGATCCACTTCTTGTATAAAAGCACTTTTATGATATATAGGATTTCATTAATGAATTACTATTACTGAGTTAAACCGAATTTGGTCATAGCTAGGACTATGCCATCCTCATGAATTGAGAGACTGCTACTACACGAGACAAGCTTAAGCTCGTGGTTGTTGCCTATTTGCACAAGAGGGAGAATAGATGAATATGGTACCCTTTTTATTTATGCCACATATTTTTCTCTAATGTCTGATGTCCTATATGAACAAGATAACAAATAACTATTTCTCATGGTAATGTATGGGACAATATGATTGAACTCTTCAGTAAGTTGTTTGAGCCGATACCCGATACAAGCACTTTGATATGTTTTTGATATTCATAGAGAAACATGGATTAATGGATGTGACCCTCTTGGGAAAGGTTTTGGGTTGATCAATAACAGTGAACATTTCTCTTCCCCTTTGGTTGAGCTCCTAGGGTTGGGAAATGGAGCTGGTGGACTCCTTGGGATGGAAACCTCTGACTGTAAGGGTGTGTAGATATCTGGGATCTCCCCTAGTCAGTGTATTCCCTAGTTAGCATCATGCCCACTTTGTCGGATAACCCCCCCATATGGCTAATGGGATGAGGGACTTGGGATGGAGTGTGATCCCTACTCATTGCAATAGGTGGATCTCGCTCAAGTTGGTGGATGCAAGTGTTCTACCATTTGACTCTCTAGGGTCAAGATGGGATGATCAGGGACAATAGGGTAGAGTGTGATCCTTACTTCCGGTAAGTCGATCTCACCTATTGTCATGGATTTTGGGATAGAGTGTGATCCCTGTGCATTGGGGTAGGCTTGATATCACCCGCTGTCTTTGGATATAAGGTGGAAGTGGAGGGCTCCCCTGTGGTTTTTCTTCTTCTTTAGGTTCAAAAGTGTTCAATTGTTGGGTGTGGAGCCTAATTATCTTCTTTATTCAGAGGTATCACTGCATTGGATCCCAATTCATAATGTGGCAGCAACGCCGCCAAGGGGGGCCGGGAGGGGGGGGGGGTGGGGATTGGGAAGACGATTTTTTGGAGCCCCCCCCTGGCGGGGGATTAGGGGAACACCCCCGAAGCTAAAAATAGATGTAAAATTGCCTTGTAAAATGTTGTAATTTTGTAGTCAATCTGGGCCGTTCATTAGGTGGAGATATGATGGTAGAAGTTATGTTTAATTTAGGGTTTTTTCCCTAGAAGGCAACCCCTCGCTATATATGAGGGAATTGTATTTCGTCTATGTAGATCTGTATTCTGAGTGAGAAAGAGAGATGAGATTATGTGAGAGTGAAGAGGGAATTACAATGGATCTGCTGTAGGTTGTATCTCTTCAATTTGCTGGAGAATATAAAAGGAAGGATTGGTTGTTTCTCCGTGGACGTAGCCCAAATTGGGTGAACTACGTATATCTGTGTCTCTCTTGTTTTATGTGTTTTCTATGTTTATATTTCTGCAATATATTTTATGTGTTCCATTTCTTTGTAATATATATTTTTATAACAACTGGTATCAGAGCTGAAGGTCTATTTGGCTAGTAAACTCACAAGAGAGAAGGGTTCTTGGTTCGAGTGGGAGCAATGGTGGAAGATGGTAGGTTTAGGGTTGAAAAATTTAATGACCAAAACTACCAGCTATGGAAGATGCAGATGGAAGATTATCTGTATCAGAAAGATTTGTACCTACCATTGAGCAGAAAGACAAAGAAGCCAATGAGTATGACAGACACAAAATGGGATATTCTCGATAGAAAGGCACTTGGAACAATACGGCTATGCCTAGCGGTGTCAGTAGCATTTAATATTTCAAAGGAAATGACAACAAAGGGTTTAATGTCGGCAGTGGCCAAACTATATGAAAAAACCTCGGCCTCAAATAAGGTATTTCTTATGAAGCGTTTATTTAATATGAAGATGTTAGAAGGTGGATCTATTGTTGATCATTTAAATGAATTTAATACAGTTACTAGTAAGTTAAGTTCTGTAGGGGTAACTTTTGATGATGAAGTTAGGGCTCTGTTATTTCAGTGCTCATTTCCAGAAAGTTGGAATGGTTTAGTTATGGCCATTAGTAACTCTATCTCTCGATCTAGCAATTTAAAGTTTGATGATGTTGTCGGTGCAATCCTTAGCGAGGAAATGTGACGGAAAAGCTTCGGTGAGACATTAGGTAATGCTTTGACTGCAGAGAATAGGGGAAGAAAAATGGAAAGAGGAAAGAGCCCAGGATATCCCAGTAAGTCAAGGAAAGGCAGATCCAAGTCTAGATCAGGGATAATGTGCTGGAAATGCGGGGAGAAAGGACACTTGAAGAAAGACTGCAAGTATCGAAAGGGAAAATAAGGAGATGCTTGGGTGGTAGATTCGGGGGCTTCATTCCATGCCACACCTGATAGGAAACATTTTCATGATTATGTTCAAGGATATTTTGGACAAGTTTGATTGGGTGATGATAAACCCTGTAAAACCATTGGAATGGGTAAAATTTTCATAAAACATCAGAATGGAAATCAATGGTTATTGAATGAGGTAAGGCATGTTCCAGATCTGAAGAAAAATATGATTTCAACAGGGCAGTTGGGAGGTGAAGGCTGTGTGACTACTTTTACAGATAAAACCTTGAACGTCACTAAAGGAGCCCTAGTAATAGAAAAAGGAGAAAAGGTTGGTACATTATATTTATGCAATGGTATTTCTAATTCTGTTAATGCTTTAACCTTTGCAGGAGACGATATGACATTGTGGCATCATAGGCTTGGGCACATGAGTGAGAAGGGGATGAAAATTCTTCACTCAAGAAATTTGTATCTAGGTTTGAAGCATGTTGATTTAAAATTCTGTGAAAATTGTGTTTATGGAAAATAGAAGAGAGTCAGATTCCTTAGAGTTGGGAAAGAAAATAAGAGCGAAAAATTAGAGCTTGTGCATGTAGATGTATGAAGACTTGCTCAGGTATCATCTCTTGGTGGCTCTCGTTATTATGTTACTTTTATTATTGATCCAACCAGGAAAACCTAGGTTTATTGTATTTGAAATAAATTTGATGTATTTGATACTTTTAAGAAATGGAAAGATTAGGTTGAAAATGAGACAGGAAAAAGGTTTTAGTGTCTCAGATCAAACAATGGAGGTGAATATTGCAACAAAGAGTTTGATAGGCACTATTTAGAGAATGGAATTCACAAAGAGAAGATAGTTCCACGAACACCACAAGAAAATGGTGTGTTAGAAAGTATGAACAGAACAATCATGGTGTGTGCAAGGTGCATGAGATTACATGCATGATTTCCTTTACAATTTTCGACAGATGCTGTAGATATTGTTATTTATCTAATAAACAAAGGGCCTTCAAGTTCCTTGGATGGTGGTATTACAGAGGAGGCATGGACGGGTAAAAAGGTAAACTACTCATTTTTGAATACTTATGGTTGTGAAGCCTTTGTCCACATTAATAAAGAAAATAGAACAAATCTTGAGGAAAAATCAAAGAAATGTACCTTTATTGGATATGGTGTTAATGATTTTGGTTATCACTTTTATGATTATGACAAAAACAAAATCATTAGGAGCAAAGATGTCATATTCAATGAAAAGGTTTTGTATAAGGATTAGATGAAGGAAAAGAATCAGGAAAAAGAAAACATAGAATACACATTGCTTGATGAGATCACAGAAAAAGTGAAGGTGCTTGAAAATCATAATGATCAACAACTAGAACAACAAAAGCAACCGCAACAACAAAAAGCACCTCAAACACCTGAAAGTGGTGTTAGAAGATCTACCAGGATAAGTAAACCACCTGTTTGATACTCTCCTTCATTATTTTATGTATTGTTGACTGGTTTTGGTGAACCAGAATGTTATGAAGAAGTAATGCAGGTAGAAACCAGGAAGAAGTGGGAGCAAGATATGAAAGAAGAGATGGAATCCTTAACACATAACCAGACTTGGGACTTAGTCAGGTTTCCTGCAAGTAAAACAACATTGCAGAATAAATGGGTTTACAGGTTGAGGGAAGAAGATGGAGGTAGAAAAAGGTATAAAGCTAGACTTGTGGTGAAGCAGTTTTCACAGAAAAATGGTATAGACTTTGATGAGATATTTTCTACTGTTGTTAAAATGACTTCAACCATAACTATTTTAAGTCTAGTAGCAGCTAAAGATTTGCATCTTGAGCAGTTAGATGTAAAAACAACCTTTCTCCATGGGGATTTGGAGGAAGAGATATATATGCAACAACCACAAGGATATGAGGTAAAAGGGAAGGAGAAACTAGTGTGTATATTGAAGAAGAGATTGTATGGATTAAAATAGGCTCCAAGGCAATGGTATCTAAAATTTGACAGGTTTATGTTTGAACAAGGTTATACTAGATGTCACTCTGATCATTGTGTTTATCTCAAAAGGAAAAATGATGGTAGCTATACTATATTGTTATTGTATGTAGATGACATGCTTGTTGTAGGTTCTAACATGCAGGCGAACTCATTTGCAATGAAGGATTTGGGTGCTGCAAAACAAATCATTGTTATGAGAATAACTAGAGACAGGAAGAATCAAAAATTAACATTGTCTCAGAGTGAGTACATAGAAAAGTTGTTGAAAATATTTAATATGCAAAATGCAAAACCAGTTAGTATAACTTTTGCTAGCCATTTCAAACTAAGTAAGGAGGTGTGTCCCAAGACTCAGGAAGAAATGGATTCTATGTCTAAAGTTTCATATGCATCAGTAGTTGGAAGGCTAATGCATGCAATGGTATGCACAAGACTTGATATTGCACATGCAGTGGTAGTTGTAAGCAGGTACATGAACAATCCAGGAAGAGAACATTGGATGGCAGTGAAGTGGATTCTCAGGTATTTGAGAGGTACCATAATTCAAGAATTATGATTTGGTGGTTCAAACATTGCTCTACAGGTATATGTTGATGCAGATATGGAGGGTGATAGAGATAATAGGAGGAGCACAATAGGGTATGTGTTTACTGTAGGTGGAACAACTTGCAGTTGGGTTTCAAAACTAGAAAGTGTTGTTTCACTCTCAACAACAAAAGCTGGGTATGTTGCTGCTACAAAGGCTAGTAAAGAAATGATTTGGTTACAAAGGTTTCTAGATGAATTGGGTAAGAAGCAGGAGTTGGAAGGTTATACAATGACAACCGAAGTGCCATACATTTTGCAAAGAACTTTGCATTTCATTCCAAGACTAAACATATACAACTCAAGTACCATTTCATACGGTCAATGTTGGAAGATGGACGGTTGAAGCTAGAAAACATACACACTAGCTAGAATCCTACAGATATGTTAACAAAAGTTGTAACCAGGGAGAAATTGAGATTCTGATCAGTTTCAATTGGTCTTCAAGTATGATGACGAAGATGAGAAAAAAAAAAATCCAAAGTGGAGTCATTGTCCAGCAAATGAAGCAGCGATGGAGTTGCTATAATTAGTCTCAAAGTGGGAGATTGTTGGTTGTGGAGCCTGATTATCTTCTTTACTCAGAGGTATTGCCACATTGGACCCCATTTCATAATTTGGTGGCAATGGCACCCGTAAAATGTATTCCATCAAGGGGGTCCAAGGGAGGGCGACAACGATTATTTGGAGTTTCCCTTTGGCGGGAGATCGAGGGCATCACCCCCGAAGCTAAAAATAGATGTAAAATTGCCTTGTAAAATGTTGTAATTTCGTAGTCAATCTAGGCCGTTCATTAGGCAGATATCTGACGGTAGAAGTTATGTTTAATTTAGGGTTTTTTCCCTAGAAGGCAACCCCTCGCTATATATGAGGGAATTTTATTGCGTCTATGTAGATCTGTATTCTGAGTGAGAAAGAGAGAGGAGATTGTGTGAGAGAGAAGAGGGAATTACAATGGATCTGCTGTAAGTTGTATCTCCATGGACGTAGCCCAAATTGGGTGAACCACGTATATCTGTGTCTCTCTTGTTTTATGTATTTTCTATGTTTATATTTCTGCAATATATTTTATGTGTTCCACTGCTCTGTAATATATAATTTTCTAACATCAGTGTGAGATGACTAGAGATGATAATGAGACATTTGAAATAATAAGATCAATAGAGACAATATGATAGGTGTGATATTTAACTCTCACGGTAAGTGTCATCCCTCCTATTGTTTGTGGCTTTCGGGTGGTAGCATTGGCTCCTTAATGATGAGATTCCCGGGTATTAGCATTGGGATCCTCATTGGCAGATGTTTCGGGTTGAGCTAGGCTCCCAGATGTGGTTATAGGTTGAGAAAGTCTCCCTGATTTTGTTCTGGATTGAGCTAAGAACTCTAATGTTGTTGTGGGTTGAGCTAGGATCCCCTATGATGTCAGATTCTTCTTCTTCATTAGATCAATATTGTTTAGGCGATGATCAAAAGATGAGATGCCATTAATGTATTATTGTTATAGCTATGAGATATGTCTTCGAGACTAGTAGGTGTCGAGTACTAAACAAGGTCTTTTTCACCTCTATTTACCCTACATTAATTATCAATCTAGGTACGATTTGTTATCTCAAAGAATGTTCTTAGTCTGAGGCGGTCATTTGTCAAGAGTAGTGCTAGTAGTATAGTGCTTTTACAAGAGTAAATAAATGCTGGAAACAAACTCTAAATGTAATGACAAGAAGTTGAAATGCTTTGGAACTAAATCATTCACTTAAGAAACTACAGTGCTTCATCAGTCAAGCGTGCAGTAATGGTAACTCTTCCCTTTTTAAACTGATGCAATTGAAAAGAAATCAAAGAGAAGATCCCCCATCTAGGAACCAGAAAACAATAGTCAATGTCCACTACAGTTGCAGATCATTCTGTTCACACCAAGGAAATTACTCGTAATGATAATTCAATTAACAAGAAAGGGAACAACAACTAATCTACTTGAAAAGATTGAACAACAAAGCTTCAACTTACAGGAATGAATTAAGTAGCAACAATAATATAAAGGAATTAAGCAACAACCTTTAACTTAGAAATGATTTGAACAACAAACCGAAAATGGAACAACAACTAAAGTAAGTCTATGAAATATTGAACAACAACTTGAATCAAATGTAAACACACAACAAGCTAAATCAAATGTTAACACATAGTGAATCTACAATGGTAGAAGTAGTAATCTGAGTTTCGACATAGCAAATATTAATCACGGTTATGAAGAAACATCAATTGCGGTTACCATGGAACGACAGTCCAAATGAACAACAATCACACTTAGAGGTAAACCATAGCTAAATAGATAATATTACCGATATGTAAACGTAAAGCACTGTTAATCTGTAAATGAACAGTAATGTTACATAGTAAAGGAACAACAATGTTACATAGTAATTCTAATCCGTAAGGGAACAACAATGCGATACGATTTTAGAATGAACAACATAACATTCCAGTTACAGAGGATGACCTTACTATTCAAATATGAATGAGATATAACAGAGCCAGTACATGAAATAATAACGAATAACTAAATGAAGCAAGTAAAAGAAATCAAACAACACACGACTTGGAATTGGAAAATAATGGTCTAGGAAGCAAGTGATCCACTAGGGCCGGGCCCTTATCCTCCAGGGACTCATTGCTATGGTTACTCCAGAATCAAAGACGGAACAACAACAAAGTTTATGTATTAATCATGAAAACAAAGTTACAGTAATCACTCTTTAAAGAGAGTCAATGATCAAAGTTTGGTTTACAATAGTAAATTCTATAAAACGATAATAACCCCCTTGGGCTAGCAACGCTGTCCCTTTTTATAGTGGCTAGGCAGAAATATCAAAGATACAGATATTCTTAAGGTAGAAATCCCTCAAGGTCAAAGGATCTTGAGGGATTCACCATATCATTATCCTCCAATTATCTCTTTATTCTTTTGCGCTGATTTGGTATTTTTTCTTCCTTCTCCAGCCTTATGCACTCCGATCTGGATTGCCTCGTTTGGATGCAGTTCCCTGTCAAAGGGACAACAATCGGTTTTGCTTTGCCTTTTCCTTTAAGATGGTGATTTTCCATTTTCTTCATTTTCTGCACAAAGAAGGGAATAATTAGTTAATTTAAGTTACTTACAAATCTCTTAAACTTTATCATAATCCTTCATCATATGCCCATTTCATAATGTAAAGAAGTTATGAATTAAAGGAAAAGATCGGTTTTGCTTTGTCTTTTCCTTTAAGATGGTGATTTTCTATTTTCTTCATTTTCTGCACAAAGAAGGTCATAATTAGTTAATTTAAGTTACTTACAAATCTCTTTAACTTTATCATAATTCTTCATCATATGCCCATTTCATAATGTAAATAAGTTATGAATTAAAGGAAAAGGTAATGAGATAAGTGGCAATAACATACCTTCTCTAATGCTCAACACACCCCCCTGCTTACCCTTTTTCATGCCCTCATGAAAACATTGTAATTGACATGCAAGGCAGTTAGGGAATATGCTGGAGAAGGGCTCTCAGTCGGTGGTCTACAACCATGATTCCTAGCTAAGAATTCAAAAATATGCCTGTCTGACCTTCAGGAAATTCATATAAGGCTCTATATCCTGGTGCAGGGTACCAAATGACTGGACTTTAGAACCTACAGCCTAACCAAGACAACCCTTCTCTCAAAATGAGGTCACCATAGATACCCAAGCGGTCAGTAGCTAGCTTAAAATTCTCATAGTTAAATGGTTCTCTGTTTTGGATATTCCGATTAGAAGTCTGGTATTGGAATTTGGCTGCTGCTATGGCAAGGTCTCTGATGGTAAAGAAGTATTCTAGCCCTTGTTGAATGACTGCTATGTGAATAGGTCCCAGTGTCTGGATTACACCCTGAGTTCTCATTAGACTCCTATGTTTATTCCATAATTTCACTGGGTCTCTAGGTTCACTCCTTACCCACAGATCTAATCCATTTTCCTGTCTTTGGAAGACATTGTAGGCTTTAAGCTACTTAATCTGATTAACACCAAAAGAAATAAATGCCCGAAGTTGGACATCGCCCACAAAAGGGCTAGGGTTTTGTTTTGTTTCTCCATCTAACACAAGATTGTGCAAATAAAATTCACATGATAATAGTTGAACTTTCACCCTGTAATGCTTACAACAGTTTATAAAGTCATCAATGGTTTTTATCTCTATAGGCATGCCTACCTTGACAACCTTAATTTTCAATTGTAAATATCATTCCATAAAAAACAAGCATAGTTCCTGGCAGGTGCCCTACATGCTAGAACATCAGTATACAGAGAACATAAGATATCCATTTGATTTATAACTGTGTCTAGTCTATGGTTTACCTTTTTGACTCTTTCTTCTACCTTTCACCATCCTTCAAAGGCCTGGCTTTCTGATGCATTGATGTTCTTTAGCTGTTGTTGTAACTTCTGGTATTTTTCTTGAGGAACGGTTTCCTCTGTAAGTTTCTCTATTGTTTGCTGGGCTTGTGCCAAATATTTTCACAGAGTTACCAATCTCGGGACATTATCCATCATGGCAATGTTGGGCTGGAGGTCTACTTGGACCTTCTTATTGTGACATCCAGTCTTTATGGTCTGAGTTTCCTTCTCACAGACTGTCAGGTCTGTCTGGATTTCCTTGTCACAAGCCGGTGTGCTGTCTATTTGTGCTTCTACATTTGAAACTGCTAAATGTCGTTCCTTGCGATTATGAATAAGAGACTTGACTTGAGTCCTCTTGGTCTTCTTCTTATGGGGTTTTTCCTTGGTGGTTGCATGCTTTGCCATAGAGGTTCCTTTTGAGTTCTTACCCATTTTCAATACTCTTATTTGTTGTCGGAGTTGCTTAATTATGTTAAGCAATCTTTACTGTTCCTTTCCGAATTTTTGAATTTCTTCTATTTTCTTAGAAGGAACAACCATTTGTTTTCTCAGGCCCGGGCTTTGTACCTCAGGCATTGTGCCTTCGTCTTGGCCAATTTCCATGTTTTCTTCTTGGAACACCTCTTTAGTATTCTGTTGATAAGGGTTTTCAGGGATAAAAACCCTAATTTTTTTCTGCTGCCTCCTTGGTAGCTTCTTCTTCTACCTCTTCTTCATCATGCAATTCTTCAGGTGTATTTTGACTAGGAATAGATTGTTCTTCTTCCTCCTCCTTAGCAATCTTCTCCCTAGATACACTCTTATCATGAGCAGAGTGATCTTCTTCTTGTTCCTCCTCGTCACACATTTCCTCAGATGCACTTTTATCATGAGTAGAGTGTTCCCGCGACCCTTCTTCATTATGGGGATTAAGTGGGCTATGAGGTTGGACATACTCACCCATATTGGCCAAAATTTGGGCCAATTCATCTTCTTGCAGAGGGTTTTGCAGTGGACTGTGACTGCGTTGCTCTGTTTCCTCCCCTTCTTCCTGACCGAATTGTTCTGATTCCTCCTCCGGTTCTTCTTCATTGTTTTCATCCAATTCTTCTTCATTCTCCCCACCTTCAAGTTGTGGGGGTTGTTTGTCCTCTGAATCATGGATTTCCATAGGTTGGCTAATGTTTCCCTAGGAGTTTCCTAGCATATCTCTGATCCTTGCCAATCTAGAAGATTATATTCATTTCAGAGATCTGCTCAATGTGTTAGCAATATGTTTTCGTTTCGGGGTTGGCAAGGTCAGTCCCCCATCTATCGAGAAAATCAATTCCTCCCAACTACTCTGCTCTTGGGAAAGACTGTAAATAACTACCAATTGAATTAAGCCATGATGACTAACTACTGACTTTACATGGCGATATTTTCTCATGCTTCAGGAAACATGATGTAATAAAGAATTTAAGAACATAGGAAAATTCACGACACACTTTTTCTTTAATATGACTAATAGTTTGAGATGGCGTGGTCTTACCACGTATTTTCTACCATCACAAGTGATGTAGCTTTGGATAATTCTCATCAATTTTTCCCAAGGCTCTCCCAAGGTCGCCAAAAGAACTCCTTTCCCTTTGACAGTAAGGTTCTACCCTTCGTCCTGGAAGATGGTTATGGCGTCTCGCAGTCTCACCCTTTTCAAAGTCCATACAGGTCCAACGACTGGTAGTCCCAAAGCTTCAACAATTATGTCATCTGTGACTGCTATTTGTCTCCCTCTCACCATGGAATGACTTTCTTGCAAATTCTGCAGAAATTCAATTGCCACCGTCTCGTTAGATTGCTGTAGATGGTTAAGCTAAGCTATCCATCCTACCCTTGCTAAGATTTCTCATGCAGCATCAGAGACCATTAGCACCTATGGCTCACTGCGAATTGATCTTCCTCCCATCTTATTCACGCTTAGCACACTGTAAAAACATAGAGACAACAATGGAACAACGGGCTGTTCAAATTTTTAGCTCACTGTTAAGAAAACACAGAGAAGATGATGGAACAACAAGCTGTTCAAATTTCTAACTTACTACTAATTTTTGCAGAGAAAAACATGGAAATGGCGCTAGAACAGCAAGCCATGCACATTGGGAAACAAAATACCATTAGGCTTGCTATTCGAGTAATAATTTCTCCGAACAATGGGCTGACACATATGCTAGCGAATTATGGAGATCACCCGCGCCCCCCTGTAATGTGATAGGCCATCCTCGGCCGTCAAATAAAGGAGAAGCATGCTGAACTGCAATCGTACAGAGGAATAAAGGAACAACGTATAGATATATGACATGTTTACAAAAATGAGCGGATTACCGAAATCGAGGCATATGATAGAATCATTAATAAATATGGAAATGTCGTGATATGATGCGAAAAATGGAGGATAGGACAACTGACGTGAATAAAAGTTCTTATGCAGTCATTATCGACTTTTACCATCATGATTGATTTGTAAATGATTTTCATGTATCAAAGGTTCAAAAGGGTTATATACATAATCTCATTTGAAACCACTTATAAAGATATAAGAAGAAGGGTTTTATAATGACTATTGGTGTATAAGAAATATGACTTCAATACCATCAATAGAGCTCTGTTGCCCACAGGTGTCCATAACCTTGACAGAGTTATTTATTTCACCCTTGGAACCATAATCCTTTGTGTATGTCTAGGAAAGTGCTATGCAATTTCAAAATGGAGGCTATTGTGCTAGCTTGGTAACCAGATGAATCACAATGCCATTCACTAGGAAGGAGTGAAAGGTTGGCAGGTTGGCTCGTGATGAGACCTCCTGCTCCAAGGAATTTTGTATTTTTTTCTAATATGCCTCTTGGATCATATCCCTGGTGTGGTGGCCATAGTGGGAATGCCACCTCACTTTCTTCCTTATGACCATGGTAGGCTGGCTCTTGATGAGACCCCCTATCATTCATCTAACAAATCATGTTAGTAATCATATAGATAAACATTTTTTCTTTTTCTTCTTTTCTTTTTTAAAGCACTTTTCTTATTTATATATAGAGGGTGGCTCAACACTCCTTAAGAGTAGGGATGGTGGAAGAAGTTTGAACATCTCAATAGAGAAAAATATGCCCTTACTCTTATTCAATAATAATGATCAAAGAGAATTATGGGGTTTAGAAAGAACCATCATCATAAAAAATAATTAATCATATTGGTATTAATAATGACAACAAAGTGATATAAATAGTTGTGTCATTTCCTCTTTTCTCTTATCAATTGAAAGAATTTTCTTTAAAGATAATGATTTTTCTTTGATTTGTTGATTTCAGTATCTTCTAGTTTTTGTATTCTTGCATATAGCTATGCTTTAAATGACCATTTCTCACAAAAATCCTTTAAATGGTAAAACACACAAAATAATAAAAAATGCATTCCAAAAGTGCTGTTCTAAAGATGGAACAACTATTGTTTCTTTAGAGGGATAGCAAAATAATATTTATTCACAAAAAACTGCAAGCAAAAAGGAAAAAAAAAACATGCTCGGAGCTACTATTCCTTGAGAGGAACAACAGCTGTTCCTTAATCGGAACAACAAATAAAGAAAGCACAAACAAAAGATGCATAAATGCTATTCCTTTGGAAAGGAACAACAAAAAAATGAAAGTGCTATTCCTTCAGAAAGGAACAACAGAAAACAAAAGTGTTGTTCCTTCGGAAAGGAACAACAAAAAGGCGAAAATGATGTTCCTTTGGAAAGGAACAACAAAATGCAAAAGTGTTGTTCCTTTTGGAAAGGAACAACAAAACGATGAAAATTATGTTCCATCGAAAAGGAATAACAAAATGGAAAAATGTTGCTCCTTCGGAAAGGAACAACAAAATGGAAAAAATGATGTTTCTTCAGAAAGGAACAACAAAATGCAAAATTGTTGTTCCTTCGAAAAGGAACAACAAAACGGTGAAAATGTTGTTCCTTCAGAAAGGAACAACAAGATGCAAAAGTGCTGTTCTTTCAGAAAGGAACAACAAAATGACGAAAGTGTTGTTCCTTCAGAAAGGAACATCAAAATGTAAAAAAATTGCAAAAATGCAGAAATCTGTACAAAGAGTAATGTACACAAACAGAACAGAAAAAAATTATGTACAAAATTTTAAAAGCAATCAAATTACTTAATGAACAAAAGGCGAGGAAGATTTCTGTTCCTTAGCCAAAATCTGCATGTCGGAGTCTTCCTAAAGTTGCTGGTAGAAGGATTCTCGAGTAAGTAGTTTGTGGTATAGTCGAACTCTGTGGCCATTTGCTTTGAAGGTATGTCCAGATCCGTCAATAATAGTTAAATTAATAGTGCCATTGTCATGCAAAATTTGGATTTCAAAGGGTCCCAACCAGTGAGTTTGAAGTTTCCTCGGAAAATCCTAAAACCTAGAATTGTATAGGAGTGCCTAATCTCCTTTGTGGAAGACTTTCTTTTTGATGAGGGCGTCATGCCATTTTTCTCTGTGTTGTTGGATTAATGCATTATGTTGAAGAGTGGAGAGCCTAATTTCATCTAGCTCATTGATTTGCTGTAGTCTATTAATCTGGGCCTCATTTAAATCTAGACCAACTTCTTGAGCTGTTCTCAACGTTTGTATTTCGAACTCTATTAGAAAGATGGGTTCCTTTCCAAATACTAGCTGATATGGTGAATAACTAGTGGTATTTCTCCACATTGTTCTGTATGCCCACAAGGCTTCTGACAATCTTGTAGCCCAATCACGTCTGTGTGACGCAATGGTTTTTGTTAATATTGCTTCTATTACTTTATTCATGCTCTCTACTTGGCCATTTTCCTAGGGGTGGTATGGAGTGGTAATCTTGTGCTAAATATGATAGTTTTTAATATTGTAGCAATTTTATTACCAACAAACTGTGGTCCTCCGTCCGTGATTATGTCTCTTGGGAGACCATATCGTACAAATATCTGGAACAAGAAATGAATGATAGAATCCTCTGTAGCTCTTGGAAGTGCCTCTGCTTCAACCCATTTGGTCACATATTCTATTGCCACCAAAATATATGTTTTTTACTTTGATGATGGGTTGATCGGGCCAACAAAATCGAGCACCCAACGCTCAAATTGTTCGATGAGTAGCTATGGGTTCAAATATTTCGTCGGACTGTCCAGGGCGTCCTACTCTTTGGCAACTGTCACAATCTTGAACAAATTTCTTCGCATCTTTGAATATTGTGGGTCAGTAATACCCTATTTGTAGAACTTTGTGACCAGTTCTTCGATCTGCGAAATGTCCGCCACATGGTCTGTCGTGATAGGCTTTAGGAATGTCAAATATTTCATCTTCATGGACACATCTTTTGATGTGCATATCTGCCCTTGTATGGAATAGGTAGCCCCCAATCCAAGAAAATTGGGTACTACACTGCATGATCTGTTTTCGTTCATTGGGGGTCAAATGATTTGGTAATTTTCCTATTGCTAAATAATTTGCAACATCAGCATACCAGGGTGTTTTGACAGTAACAATGAATAAATGTTCATTTCGAAATTGATCTTCGACTGCTGCTGCATCCATTGGCTTCGACATTCATGAGAGAAATTCAGCTACAGGATTCTCTTTCCCAGGTCGATCTCTTATTGTGATGTCGAATTCCTGTAATAAAACCAACCATCTTGTTACTCTACCATTTGTAATTGGTTTATTTGCTAAATATTTGATGGTAGAGTGATATGTATATAAAACAACAGGATATCCAGTGATATAATGCCTAAATTTATTTACAGCATGTATTACAGCTAAAAATTCTTTTTTCAGTAGCAGTATAGTTTAGCTCAGTAGGGGAAAAATTCTTGCTAATATAATAGATTGCATATGGTTTTTTGTCTTCTTCCTGCCCAAGGACTGCTCCAATAGTTGTGTCTGAAGCATCTGATGAAATTTGAAATGGTAGGACCCAATTTGGGCCTATGAGCACAGGGGCTGTTGACACAAGCTTTTTCAGATCCTCAAAAGCATGGTCACATTTATCTATCCAAACAAAATCAACATTCCCTATTAGTGCATATATAGGTGCATCTATTTGAGAAAAATGTTCTATAAATCTCCTGTAATAACCAGAAAATCCAAGAAAACTCTGTACCTCTGTCTGTGTGGTAGGAGTAGGTATTAACAAAATTATTTGAATTTTGGCCAGATCTACCTGTATTCCAGCTGTTGAGATATAATGACCTAGGATGAGTCCCTCAATCATCATCATATAGCACTTTTCATGGCTCAAGCAAAGTCTGGTGGCAATACATTGTTGTAGCACCTTTTCCAATGTGTCTAATGCTGGGTCGAAATCATCTCCATATGGTGTGAAATCATCCATGTATACTTTGAGCCCTTCATTTATTATATCTGAAAAGATGCTGAGGATAGCCCTTTGAAATGTGGCAGGGGCATTGCAAAGGCCAAAGGGTAAAACTTTGTAGGCAAACGTTCCCCAAGGACAGGTAAAAGTAGTTTTGTCCTGGTCTTCAGGGGCAATCTGAATCTGATTGTACCTACTGAAGCCAGCCAAGGAAGAAAATAATTTCTTTCTTGCTAATGTATCCAATACCTGGTCAATGAATGGAAGGGGAAAGTGGTCTTTTTGGGTTTCTTTGTTTAACTCTTTATAATCTACACAAATCCTCCACTTTCCATTCTTCTTTGGCACCACTACTAGCGGAGAGACCCATTTACTATCGGAGATTGGATAAATAAAGTTTACATCCAAAAGTTTTTGCAATTCAGCTTTCACAATGTATTTTAGATGAGGGTTAAGTCTTTGTTGGGGTTGGCGAGTAGGTCTCACATCCTTTTCTGTATAAATTTGGTGTGTACAGCTAGGGATCGATTCCCTTCATGTCCTGATAATCCCATGCAAAAGCTTCCTTGTATTTTCTCAGTAGTTGGATCAGCTTTTCTTCTTGTTTCGGAGTCAGGTTATTATTGATGTTTAAAGCTTTTTCCAGCTCAATCTCTATAGTTTTGCTATTTGAAATAGAGGTGGTAGGTATTGTTTGATCATGAGTGTCTTTGAGAGGATCTTCTTCTAGTTCATTATCAAGCGCTGCCTCTATCATGTGACATTGTACGTGGGATCTAGCTTTATCTTGGTTAACAAAGTTGTTAATAACATCATCCTCTCTTTGATCTTTGAAATCGAGTGCATTTTCTATGGTTAATGGGGATCTAATGTTTTTAGTGAGGTATGATACAGGGCATTTGTTAGTTTTTATTATTGTTGCACTTGGTTGAGCTGGAGGGTATAGGGTTAGATTCTTGATGTTACTCCCTCTAGTTATGGTCATACTGCCTTGTCGACAGCCAATATAGGCATCAACGGTTGCAAGCCAAGGTTTGCATAGAATTAACAGATGTCCATCGAGTTGGTTTTTGGGGTTTATTATTAGAAAGTCGACAGGATATTCCTAGGAATCAACAAATACCATGACATCATGTAGTGTACCTTCTAGCCTAACCATTGATCGGTCAGCCAGTTCTAATAAGGTAGAAGTTGGTTCTATTGGTGTAATGCCTAGTTTTTGACAAGTGGTGGTTGTTCAAATATTAATTGCAGCCCCTAAATCAACTAAGGCATTTGAAAATGTTTGTCCATTGATTTTCACTGTCACTATTGGATTTACTGGGTCTTCATATTTGACAGGTGGTTTTGCGCCATTTGGTCGAATATGTGCCAATAACCTTCCGGGATTTCTAGGAGGGTATTCCTAGGTTGGTTAGATGGAGCAGGAATAGCCTTAACAAGAATGGCCTTAATAGCACTTCCTTTGTCTGGGATGATGAGAGTTCCTACTGCCTGGGGAGATTTTAGCTCTTGAGGATCCTCGTTCTGGATGATTTTTGCAACACTCCCCTTATCTGGGCTGCTTAATGGCTGAATTATCCCAAGAGGAGATCTTGGTTCTTCAGTTTCCCCTGTTTCTCCTCTCCCTTCACAGAGATTACTAAGGTTCCCTTCTTGTAATGATTTTGGGCTACAATTCTCAATTTCTTGAAAATTTTGCTCCTCAGTTTGGCTGTGCACCTCAACAAAGGCTATATATGGTGATTCTGTGACCTGAAGGGAACTAGTAGGTTGTCTAGAAGCAACTTTTCTAGGTCCTACTAAAGGCCGAGATTCTGCTTTTTTAAGGATTTCATTTATAAAGGTCGATCGGCCAAGGGTCATCGACCCCTTAGTTTTATCAGGCTTGGGTAGTGGTTTAGGATTCTTTTCAGGCTTTTTCTGCTTAGTCATGCACACAAATAAAATGCTGATTTCTACCCAAAACAACAACAAATCTGCAGGAAAGTAGGCAAGGGAGCAGGGTTGTTACATGCTCTGTACGCAGGTTCTTACCTTTCATTTTTAAAACCCAATTCTCTCCTAGCAGTTACTTACACTATTCCCAAGAGACAAATGGCTACACTCTTCCTCGTAAACGATGCCAAAATGTCGAGCAATAAACAAGGTCTTTTTCACCTCTATTTACCTTACATTAATTATCAATCCAGGTACGATTTGTTATCACAAAGAGTGTACTCGGTTTGAGGTGGTCATTTGTCACGAGTAATGCTAGTAGTATAGTGATTTTACAAGAGTAAATAAATGCTGGAAACAAACTCTAAATGTAATGGCAAGAAATTGAAATGCTTTGGAACTAAATCATTCACTTAAGAAACTATAGTGCTTCATTAGTCAAGGGTGCAGTAATGGTAACTCTTCCCTTTGTAAACTGATGCAATTGAAAATCAATCAAAGAGAAGATCCCCAATTTGGGAACCAGACAACAATAGTCAATGTCCACTACAGTTGCAGATCATTCTGGTCACACCAAGGCAATTACTCAAAATGATAATTCAATTAACAGGAAAGGGAACAACAACTAATCTACTTGAAAAGATTGAACAATAAAGCTTCAACTTACAAGAATGAATTAAGCAGCAACAATAATCTAAAGGAATTAAGCAGCAACCTTTAACTCAGAAATGACTTGAATAGCAAACCAAAAATGGAACAACAACTAAAGTAAGTCTATGAAGTATTGAACAACAAATTGAATCAAATGTAAACGCACAACAAGCTAAATAAAATGTCAAAACATAGCGAATCTACAATGGTAGAAGTAGTAATCCGAGTTTCGACATAACAAATATTAATCACGGTTATGAAAAAAGAACAATTGCGGTTACCATGGAACAACAATCCAAATGAACAACAATCACACTTAGAGGTAAACCGTAGCTAAATAGATAATATTACCGATCTATAAATGCACAACACTGTTAATCTGTAAACAAACAGTAATGTTACATAGTAAAGGAACAACAATGTTACACATTAATGCTAATCTGTAAGGGAACAACAATGCCATATGATTTTAGCATGACAACATAACATTCCAGTTACAGAAGATAACCTTACTATTCAAATATGAATGAGATATAACAGAGCCAGTAAAAGAAAGTAAAGGAAATCAAACAACACACGACTTGGAATTGGAAAATAATGGTACAGAAAGCAAGTGATCCACTAAGGCCGAGCCCTTAGCCTCTAGGGACGCACCACTAAGGTTACTCCAGAATCAAAGACGGAACAACAACAAAGTTTATCTATTAATCATGAAAATAGAGTTACAGTAATCATTGTTTAAAGAGAGTCGATGATCAAAGTTTGGTTTACAACAGTAAATTCTATAAAACAATAATAACCCCCTTGGGCTAGAAACACTGTCCCTTTTTATAGTGGTTAGGCGAAAATATCAAAGATACAGACATTCTTACGATATCGATCCCTCAGGATCAAAGGACCCTGAGGGATTCGCCATATCGTTATCCTCCAGTTATCTCTTCGTTCTCCTGCGTTGATTTGGTATTTCTTCTTCCTTCTCCAGGCTTATGTGCTCTGATCTGGATTGCCTCGTTTGGATGTGGTTCCCTGTCAAAGGGATAATAATCGGTTTTGCTTTGTCTTTTCCTTTAAGATGGCGATTTTCCATTTTCTTCATTTTCTGCACAAATAAGGTAATAATTAGTCAATTTAAGTTATTTACAAATCTCTTAAACTTTATCATAATCCTTCATCATATGCCCATTTCATAATGTAAAGAAGTTATGAATTAAAGGAAAAGATAAAGAGATAAGTGGCAATTACATACCTTCTCTAATGCTCAACAATAAGGTTTGAGGATTGATCTCTACTACCATTGGTGATGGATGCCTCTTCTTTTAAATGATACTGATGCTTGTCTTCCTCTTGAGATACGTCATGATACAACTATGACGCAAATGAAATTTGTCCCTAGATGAGAGAGAGTGTTGAAATTTGGCATATTTGGGATGTATTTCACCTAAGGGAAACCCTAAGCCTCCAAAAGCATCCCTTGAGACCCAAGAAGGATTATATTAGTGAAAATAATTATTTGAAAAAATATTTAATAGGGAATGAATTTAAATAATATAAATATTAATGGGAAATTCAAATTTAAATTTCCTTCCATGTTTTAATGTCGGCCTCATATAAGGGACCTTATCATATACTATATAAATATCATATTTGTGTGTCACCAAAAAGAACATAGGCCGAAAAGGACATCACATCACTTTAATGATTGGGCTTCACATCTCTTGACTAGGAATTGCATCTCTCTAGTGACTGGGCTTCACATCTTTTGATTGGGAATCACATCTCTATTTTGACTAGGCATCATCTCTCTATTCTAACCAAGGATTTCACTGTTGGTCAAAGGGTTCATCACTATGGTTTTTGGTGATATGGATTTCAACGGCTTGATGAATCAATTTATTGACGACACAATCTTTCAATAACATAGTGATTCGATTGAAACATGAACGAAACAAATTATAGATATAACCATAAATATAGAGATGCAACAGAAATAATACTTCATTTCATTAATGTAAAATACTAAATATATTTACAAAGAGAAATGTGAATAATCTAGCTTGGGCGATGGTAGCTTATCACTCAGGAGAGACGTGGTGGCTACATGCCTATGAACTGTGTTACAATGAGGCTCGGAGGCCTATTTATTGTTGAGAAACAATGGAAAACCATAAACATCCAAAAACCTAACCCTAGGAGATGAAGTGCCAAACTATGGGCCTCGTTTGGGTAAATTGGTATATCAACTTCCTGGGGTCGTAACTTTGGCATACGATCTCCGTTTGACACGCAAAATAACTCATTAGAAATATCTATCTGAGGACTACAACTTTTGAATGGGTAACATCAATTTATATACCAAGGTGCTCTTGGTTTTCCCAAAAAAATTTGCTTAGGGCCTCAAAACGGCTCTGGAAGTTCAGGTCTCGAAAAACTGCCAAAAATAGTAAATTGTGCTACAATTAAGGAAACTGAAAAACTGAAAGAGACAGTTGTGGGGGTCCAAGTGGGATAGTTGGGTGGCCAACAACATCCACCTGGATCATTCCTCTCCACTTAGGAAGCAATGGTCCCCATTGTGTTGAGTGCCTCCATGAGATGGGGAAACTTCTGCGAAACTTGGTCCCTAGTGAGCTGTTCTACAATCTCTGATGTGTCCAGTAATGGTGGGAAGCATGGTTGAGGGAAATCCACATTGAAAACTCAGTGCAAGCCAAGGAATGGGGGAATGCTGTGCTCTAAATCATTGTTTCCCACAACCTTGGTAATGGTGTAAGGACCATATCAGAGTGGTCTGAGCTTACGATGGGCTCTTGTAAGGTGTTCTTTCTATAGATGCAACCAAAATTTGTTGCCCACTTGAAACTTGTGTGGCAACCGATATTGATCATGTCGTTGCTTGTAACTGGCATTTTCCATAATGGAGTGGCGATATATCAGCCCGTTGGGTAGAGGTGCTTCGAGAGTCAGATTAGATGAATGCGTAACCTGACAGTGCAACGGTACCCCTGTGTGTAAGGAGAAGATGTTCTTGTATTCTTTCATGACCGTATGCACTTGCTTTTGTTGCATGGAGGAACCCTTCCAGGGGGCTTGGATGTCACTACGATCTCTCCCTTACTTTGAGAGTGAAACAGAAAGAAAATGAATTTCCTTGTTGCGGAGACGACCTTACTACATTTCTTACAAAGATCAAGGAGGTGGCGGTAGGTGGGGCTACCTCATGTACCCTATATAATGAATTACCCAAATAAATAATAACAGTGTGATGCCTTGAATCATACACAACATGTCACTTCCACAGGTATAGTTAGCCTAATAATACATCACAAACATCAAGAGGTGCAACATCACACAATACCTCATCTGTGAAGGGCTTGATGCTATAGGGAAGGCGACACTGCTGGCGGACTCGAAGATCTCGTCCTTGGTGAAGCCACCCAATGCTGTATGGTGAAATGAGGTTCTTTTGGCTACCATTATCGACAATGAATTGCAGCGGCAAACCATTCACCCACATTTGTGAGTGGAAAAGATGCTCCCCCTCCTCTAGATCTTTGGGCTCATTCTTCTGCATCTTGGTGGTGGCAACAATGGAATTGGTCTCTGCATAAATAATCTGCTTCCTTTTATCATTCCTCTTGTCAGGTTCTAACTCAAGGTTAGAACATGCATATGATTTTGAAGCCTTCAACTTAGTCACTAGCGACTGCTTGGCCCGACACTCACTTGTGTTATGAGTGGGGTTCTTATGGAACTCATGCCACTTTCTTGTGTCCTTCTTTGACTTCATGGTGTTGTTGTTTTCTTGTGGATTCGATGGGATGTCTTAGGTCACACCATCTTGGCTTTGTCCTTGGTTCTACGGTTTGGGGAAGCCTTTCCCTTGCTTCAGATTCGTGGATCCAAAGTCTTGCTTTTTCTATTTAAACCTTTGCTCGATATTGACAACCTATCAGTACACCGCGCTAAGCGAATAGATGTCCAGGAACTCAATCTCTTCCTAGATGTACCTGTGTAGGTAGCACGTCTTCGTCCCTTCCCTACCACATCGTGGTCCACTTTATGTATTTATCGTCATAGCTTTCGACAGGGTAGTACTACTCCTTGATGGCATCCCAGAATGAATTCGAAGTGGGTGCAACTAAAATAGTGAGGCCATACTTTCATCCTTCTGCTCTCAGTAGATTTTCCACCAGTCCTTGACATGGTCGGTGACTTTGAGAAGAGCGAAAGTAATATTTTCCCGGTCAAAAAAATCATGAACATAAAAATACCCTTCTAGCAGAATTAACCATTTATCTAAAGTGTCTCCATCTATTTGACCCTCAAATATGGGAATGTTAAAGTTAACTTGTACCTTAAAGGGTGTGGCACTTCCTGAATAGCTGCTGGAAGTATATGTGTCGCCCCTGGGTAGTCGCTGAAGGATATGGGAAAAGTTGTCCATCATCGCGTTCCTTTATCACTCGAGGGCCTCTTCGAGCAAGATTTTGATAGGATCTCCTGCCCCCTCATCTTTATTTTCAACCACCATGGGAGGTCATTGGGTTTGCGAGGTGGGTCTTACAAAAGTTCGACCAGTTCAAGCCCCAACTCCTTATATCCCGACCTTGTTGGGGACATACAAAGAAAACAAAGAAAGAGAAGACCACTCTGATACCACTGAACCATATTTAAATAGGAAGACAACAAATTACATATATAACCATAAATACAGAGATGCAGAAGAAATAATACTTCATTTCATTAATGTAAAATATTGAAATATGCTTACAAACAGAAATGGGAATAATCTAGCTCGAGCGATGGTATCTTATCTCTAAGGAGAGATGTGGCAGCTACATGCGTTTGAACTGTGTTACAATGAGGCTCAAAGGCCTATTTATTGTTTAGAAACAATGGAAAACCCTAAACATCCAAAACCTAACCTGAGGAGATGAAGTGTCAAACTATGGGCCTCGTTTGGGTAAATTGGTACATCAACTTCCTGGGGTCGTAACTCTGGCATACAATCTCTGTTTGACGCAGACAATACTTTGTTAGAAAGATCTATACGAGGACTACAACTTTTGAATGAGCAACATTGGTCAATGACCAATATTTCTCTTAGTTTTCCCAAAAAACGTCGTTTAGGGCCTCAAAACAGCTTCGAAAGTTCAAGACCCGAAAAACTGCCAAAAATAGTAAATTGTGATAGAATTAAGGAAACTGAAAAGCTGAAAGAGACAGTTGTGGGGGTCCAAGTGGGATAGGTGGGTGGTGACCAAATTCCATCTGGATCACAAAGCCCCTCTTGGCTCAGGTTTCGCTTTGCATGATGCAGGTCTTTTGTAGGGGATTGATCCTTCTCTCTTGGTCACAGTCATGATATGACACTCTCACATCAATCATATGGCCATGGATGTGGCTACGATCTCCCCCTTACTTTGAGAGAGAACCAAAAAGAAAATGAATTTCCTTGTCTCAGAGATGATCTTACTGCATTTCTTAGCAGAGATTGAAGAGGTGGTGCTACCTTCGATATCCTATATAGTGAATTACCCAAAGAAATAATAACATTGCGAGGCCTTAACTCATACACAACATTTCACTTCCGCAAGTATGGTTGGCCTATTAATACATCAGAAACATCAAGAGGTGCAACATCACACAATACCTCATCTGTGAAGGGCTTGATGCTATAGGGAAGGCAACACTACTGGCAGACTTGGAGATCTCGTCCTTGGTGAAGCCACTTGATGCTGTATGGTTGTGGGTGTGGTATGGTGAATAGTCCCAGCCGCTCCATGACCTTTGCTGAAATGAGTTTCTTTTGGCTTCCACTGTCAACAATCAATTGCAGCGGGGAACCCTTCACCACATTTGTTAGTGGAAAAGATGCTCCCCCTCCTCTGGATCTTTGGGCTCATTCTTCTGTATCTTGGTGGTGGCAATAGTGGTGCTGGGATCTGCATCAATAATTTGCTTCCTTTTTTCATTCCTCTTTTCGGGTTCTGACTCAGGGTTAGAACATGCATTTGATTCTGAAGCCTTCAACTCGGCCACCAGTGACTGCTTGGCCCAACACTCGTGTTATGAGTAGGGCCCTTATCGAATTCACACCACTTTCCTATGTCCTTCCTTGACTTCATGGTGTTTTTCTTTTTTTGCAGCTTCGACAGGTTGCTTTGGGTCACACCATCTTGGCTTTGTCCTTGGTTTTGTGGTTTGGGGAAGCCTTTCCCTTGCTTCGGATTCGCTTATCCAAACTCTCTCTTTTTCTATTTAAACTTCTGCTCCATCTTGACAACGTATCGGTATGCCATGCCGAGCGAAGAGATGTCCAAGAACTCCATTTGGTCCTGGATGTACCTGTGTAGGCAACCGTAATATTTGAGTACCAAACGCCACTCAGAAGATTTGATATCCAACTTTGTTCGAAGGGTATGAAAAATGTTAGTAAACTACGACACGTCTTGGTCCCTTCCCTACTGTAGTGTGGTCCACTTTATGTATTTATCCTCATAGCTTTTGATAGGATAGTAATGCTCCTTGATGGCACCCAAAATGAATTCCAGGTGGATGTGGTTGAAAATAGTAAGGCCATACTTTCATCTTTCTGTTCGCAGTAGGTTTCCCATTAGTCCTTGACGTGGGGGGCGACTTTGAGAAGAGCGAAAGTAATATTTTCTCGGCTGGAAAAATCATGAACATAAAAATACCCTTCTAGCAGATTTAACCATTTATCTACAATGTCTGCATCTATCTGGCCCTCAAATATGGGAATCTCAAAGTTAACTTGTACCTTAGAGGGTGTGACGCTTGTAGATGTGTAGCCCTTGTGTAGCTGCTAAAGGATATGGGCAAAGTTTTCCATCTTTGCATTCCTTTATCGCTCAAGGGCCTTTTTGAGCAAGATTTTGATAGGATCTCCTACCCCCTCGTCTTTCTTTTCATCTACCATGAGAGGCCGTCGGGATTTGCAAGGCGGGTCTTGCAAAGGTTCGACTAGATCAAGCCATAACTCCTTATATCCCAACCTCGTTGGGGACATGTAAGGAAAAATAGGGAAAGAGCAGACCGATCTAATACCACTGATCTAGATTGAAATAGGAATGCAACAAATTACAGATATAACCATAAATACAGAGATGCAGCAGAAATAATACTTCATTTCATTAATGTAAAATACTGAAATATGCTTGCAAACAAAAATGGAAATAATCTAGCTCGGGCGCTGGTAGCTTATCTATGAGGAGAGATGTGGTGGCTACATGCCTCTGAATTGTGTTATAATGATGCTCGAAGGCCTATTTATCATTGAGAAATAATGGAAAACCATAAACATCAAAAAACCTAACCCTAGGAGATGAAGCGCCAAACTATGAGCCCCATTTGGGTAAATTGGTACATCAACTTCTTGGGGTCATAACTTTGGCATAAGATCTCTGTTTGACGTGTACAATACCTCGTTAGAAATATCTATCCAAGGAATACAACCTCTAAATGAGAAAAATTTGGCGGCAACCCATATTGCTATGGTTTTTCCCAAAAAAATTCGTTTAGGGCCTCAAAACGGCTCCAGAAGTTCAAGACCCGAAAAACTGCCAAAAAGAGTAAATTGTGCTAGAATTAAGGAAATTGAAAAACTGAAAGAGATAGTTATGGGGGTCCAAGTGGGATAGGTGGGTGGCCATCAACATCCACCTGGATCATTCCTCCCCCCTTAGGAAGTAATGTTGCCCATTACGTTGAGTGCCTCAATGAGACGGTGAAACTTATGCTGAACTTGGTCCCTGGTGAGTTGTTTTGCAATCTCTGATGTGTCTAGTAATGGGTGGAAGCATGGTAGAGGGTGGTCCACATTGAACACTTGTGCAAGCCAAGGAATGGGGGAACACTGTGCTCCAAAGCATTGTTTCCCAAAACCTTAGTAATGGTGTAAGGACCATATAAGAGTGATCTGAGCTTCCGATGGGCTCTTGTAATGTGTTCTTTCTGCAGATGCAACCATAATTTTTGCCCCACTTGAAACTTGTGTGGCACCCAATGTTGATCATATTGCTGCTTGTAATTAAAATTTTCCACATTGGAGAAACTATATATCGGTACCGCTGTGGGTAAGGAGAGGATGTTCTTGTATTCTTTCATGACCGTATCCACCTACTTCTGCTGCGTGGAGGAACCCTTCCCAGACGCCATGGATGTGGCTACGATCTCCCCCTTACTTTGAGAGTGAACCAGAAAGAAAATGAGTTTCCTTATCTGGGAGACGATCTTACTGAATTTCTTAGTAGAGACCAAAGAGGTGGCAGCAGGTGGGGCTACCTTTGGTATCCTGTATAATGAATTACCCAAAGAAATAATAATAGCGTGAGGCCTTGACTCATACGTAACATGTCGCTTCCACAAGTATGGTTGGCCTAATAATACATCACAAACATCAAGAGGTGCAACATCACATAATACCTCATCTGTGAAGGGATTGATGCTGTAGGGAATGCGGCACTGGTGGCGGACTCAAAGATCTCATCCTTGGTGAAGCCACCCGATGTTGTATGTTTGCGGGTGTGGTATGGTTAGTAACTCCAGCCGCTTCATGACCTCTGCTAAAATGAGGTTATTTTAGCTGCCACTGTCAACAATGAATTGCAGCGGCGAACCCTTCACCCACATTTGTGAGTGGAAAATATTCCCCCCTTCTCTGGATCTTCGGGCTCATTCTTATGTATCTTGGCAGTGGCAACAATGGCACTGGGCTTCGGATCAATAATTTTCTTCCTTTTGTCGTTCCTCTTGTTAGGTTCTAACTCAGGTTCAGAATGTTGATCTGATTCTGAAGCCTTCAGCTTGGCCACTAGCGACTGCTTGGCCTGACACTCACTTGTGTTATGAGTGGGGCTCTTATGGAACTCACACCACTTTCCTATGTCCTTCTTTGACTCCGTGGTGTTGTTCTTTTCTTGTGACTTCGATGGTTTGTCTTGGGTCACACCGTCTTGGCTATGTCCTTTATTCTATGGTTTGGGGAAGCCTTAACCTTGCTTTAGATTCGCGGATCCAAAGTATTGGTTTTTCTGTTTAAACTTCTGCTCGATATTGACAGCGTATCGGTACGCCGTGCCGAGCGAGGAGATGTCCAAGAACTCCATCTCATCCTGGATCTACCTGTGTAGGTAGTTGTGGTATTGGAGTACCAAAAGCTGCTCAGAATATTTGATACCAAATTTTGTGTGAAGGGTATGAAAAATGTTGGTAAACTCTGGCATGTCTTGGTCCCTTCCCTGCCGCAACATGGTCCACTTTATGTATTTATCCTCATAGCTTCTGATAGGGTAGTACTACTCCTTGATGGCATCCCAGAATTAATTCCATGTGGGTGCGGCTGAAAACAATGAGGTCGTAATTTCATCCTTTTACTTGTAGTAGGTTTCCCACTAGTCCTTGACATGGGGGGCAACTTTGAGAAGAGAGAAAGTAATATTTTCCTAGCTGGAAAAATCATGAACAGAAAAATACCCTTCTAGCAGATTTAACCATTTATCTACAACATCTACATCTATCTGACACTCAAATATGGGAATGTCAAAGTTAACTTGAACCTTAAAAGGTGTAGTGCTTCAAGAGTAGCTGTTGGAAGTAGATGTGTCGCCCCTGGGTAGCCGCTGAAGGATCTGGGAAAAGTTTTCCATCATCGCATTCCTTTATTGCTTGAGGGTCTCTTTGAACAAGATTTTGATAGGATATCCTGCCCCCTCATCTTCCTTTTTATCCGCCATGGGAGGTTGCTAGGATTTGCGGGGCAGGTCTTGCAAAGGTTCGATCAGTTCAAGCCCTAACTCCTTATATGCCAACCTGGTTGGGGACATGCAAAAAAAATAGAGAAAGAGAAGACTACTCTGATACCATTGATCTAAATTTAAATAGGAACACAAAAAATTACATATATAACCATACATACAAAGATACAATAGAAATAATACTTCATTTCGTTAATGTAAAATACTGAAATATGCTTACAAACATAAATGGGAATAATCTAGCTTGGGCGATGGTAGCTTATCTCTGAGGAGACATGTGATGACTACATGCCTCTAAATTGTGTTAAAATGAGGATCGAAGGCCTATTTATTGTTGAGAGACAATGGAAAACCCTAAACATCCAAAAACCTAACCCTAGGAGATGAAACGCCAAACTATGGGCCCTGTTCGGTTAAATTGGTATATCAACTTCCCGGGGTCATAAGTTTGGCATAAGATCACCGTTTGACACGCAATACCTCATTAGAAAGATCTATCTGAGCACTACAAATTTTGATTAATTCAAATTTATTCAAGAACCCATGTTGCTCTCGGATTTCCCCAAAAAGCTTCGTTTAGGGCCTCAAAACGGCTTCGGAAGTTCAGGACCCGAAAAACTGCCAAAAATAGTAAATTTTGCTACAACTAAGGAAACTAAAAAAAATGAAAGACATAGTTGTGGGGGTCCAAATGGGATAGGTGGGTGGACACCAACATCCACCTGGATCATTCCTGCCCCCTTAGGAAGCAATGGTCCCCATTGTGTTGAGTGCCTCCATGAGATGGGGAAACTTTTACTAAACTTGGTCCCTGGTGAGTTGTTATACAACCCCTTATGTGTTCAGTAATGGTGGGAAGCATGGTCGAGGGTGGTCCACATTGAACACTCGGTGCAAGCCAAGGAATGGGGGAAACTTGTGCTCCAAAGCATTGTTCCCAAATGGTGTAAGGACCATATCACAGTGGTCTGAGCTTCCGATGGGCACTTGTAAGGTGTTCTTTCTGCAGATGCAACCAGAATTCGTTGCCCACTTGAAACTTGTGCAGTACCTGATGTTGATCATGTCGTTTCTTGTAATTAGCATTTTCAAAAAAGGAGTAGCGATATATTGGGCTGTTGGGTAGAGGTGCTTCGGGAGTCAGATTAGACGAATGCTTAACCTCATAGTGCAATGGTACTCCTGTGGGTGAGGAGAACATGTTCCTGTATTCTTTCATGGTCATATCCACCTGCTTCTACTCTGTGGAGGAACCCTTGCTAGGGGCCATGGATGTGGCAATGATCTCCCCCTTAGTTTGAGAGCGAATCAGAAAGAAAATGAATTTCCTTCTGTGGGAGATGATCTTACTGCATTTCTTAGTAGAGATTGAAGAGGTGGCAGTAGGTGGGGCTACCTCCCGTACCCTATATAATGAATTACCCAAAGAAATAATAATATTGCAAGGCATTGAATCATACACAACATGTTGCTTCCACAAGTATGGCTGGCCTAATAATACATCACAAACATCAAGAGGTCGTCATCTGTGAAGGGCTTGATGCTAGAGGGAAGGCAACACTGCTGGCGGACTTGGAGCTCTCGTCCTTGGTGAAGCCTGTAGGTTTTAACACCGTATAGAAATTACTTGCATAAGAATTCTAAAACAAAGAAAAAGAAACAATGCAAGAGCATACCACCATATACAGAGAGATTGCCCACTGGATCCCTAAACCGAGACTACCAACTTGATTTTTCATTATGTTCCTTTCAATGTTATAATACATATTTATACATGCCAAGACATCCAATACCATGGACCGAAAACCATCGCATCCAAAACCATGGACCGAAAACCATCGCGTCCAAAAACATGTGTGAAAATCATGCACAAAACCATAGGTGGGTCTGCCCATCCTAAAGTGGGGTTACGGGTACCCCTCAAACCCCCTATGACCTCCTCCCGCTCTAACCCCTGATTAACTATGTGGGCTAGTCATGGAAAGAATATAACACAACCCAACGTTCTCCCACTTGTTGTTTTCTTTTCACGGGGGGCCACAAGAGAGCTTCATCATTTATCCAGCCCTGCAATGCCCATTGTTTCTCTACACCAAGAGAACTTCTCAGATCTCACAGATTTTGTCAATGCATCTACAATATTCTTTAAAGTGCCCACCTTTACTAGCAACACCTTTTTTTCTTCTCTCATACCCCTCACAAAGTGATACTGAACATCAATGTGCTTTGTATTTGAATGGTAAGCAGGGTTCTTTGCCAAGAAAATTGCACTTTTGTTGTCATAGTCTATCCTTATAGCTCCTTGTACTAACCCCATATTTGAACACAATCTCTGCAACCAAACTACTTCCTTGCTTGCATGAGTGGCTGCCATGTATTCTTCCTCTGTAGTTGATAGTGCCACTATAGATTGTTTCTTACTCATCCAGCTGAATGCACCTCCAAATAGGTTAAACACATACCCACTTGTAGATCTTCTCTGATCCAGATCTCCAGCCCAGTCTACACCAACAAAGCCACGAATATCCAACACTCTGTTGAATCTTGGTCTTCCTTGGTAGCACAAACCATAATCACTAGTGCCACGCAAATACCTGGAAACCCACTTCATTGCTGTCCAATGCTCCTTCCCTGGTTTTGACATAAACTTGCTCAATACTCTCACTGCATGTCCAATGTTTGGTCTAGTAGAGACCATTGCATACATCAGACTACCGACTGCACTTGCATATGGAACACAGGATATGTCCTCTTCCTATTCTTGTGTCTTGGGACATTGTTCAGTAGATAACCTCACACCTATAGGAATAGGAACCTTCACCGGTTTACTATCTTGCATATTAAACCTCTGCAGTATTGTCTCGACATACTTCCTCTGGTTTAACCAGAGCTTCCTCTTTGCCCAATCTCTTTTAATTTCCATGCCCAAAATATAGTTTGCAACACCAGGATCTTTCATGTCGAATTTGGAGGACAATTGGGTCTTCAAATCCTGGATAATTTCTTTGTCATTTCCAACCAGCAACATATCATCCACATACAAGACTAGTAAATAACACAGTCACCAATTAATTTAAAATACACACAGTGATCTGCTTTGCTTCTAGTGAATCCAAGTCCCCGTATTGTATCAAATTTCTGATACCACATCCTTGGTGACTGTTCTAACCCATACAGAGACTTCTTTAACTTGCATACCAGTTCTTTCTTACCCTTCATCGCAAAGCCTTCAGGTTGCTTCATGTAGATTTCCTCTTCCAAATCCCTGTGAAGAAATGTTGTCTTCAAATCCATTTGTTCTACCTCAAAATCAAAAGCAGCAGCAACAGATAAAAGTAATCTAATAGAAGTTACCTTGGCAACAGGAGAAAAAATATCACCAAAATCAATTCTTGGCACCTGGGAATAACCTTTTGCTACCAACCGAGCTTTGTATTTCTACACCTTCCCTTCTGCATTTGTCTTCTTCTTGAACACCCATTTGCTGCCAATGGGTTTCCTTCTAGCCGGCAACTCCACCAGATCCCAAGCCTCATTTTTGTGCAAAGATGCCATTTCATCAACCATGGCCTCTTTCCAGAGTTTTCCATCCTCTGAATCCACTGCTCCCTTCACAGTTCTGGGATCATCATCAGTAACAGACAAAGCAAAGTTTAAACAGAAAGCAGATGGACTATACCTTTCTGGCTGCCTTCTTTCTCGGGCTGATCTTCTCACAGCCGGAGTTTGTGGCTCTTCATCTTCTGATTCCTCCTCTGCTACAGAGTCTGATTCTTCCTCCTTTAGTTCAAACTCTATCTTCACAGGTCCTTTGGTTGGACTTCATGTTTAATAACATCTTTCACCTCTCTGAACACCACATCTCGACTGTAGACAACATTCCTTGTTACTGGGTTCCAAAGCTTATAACCCTTTAAACCATCCTTATACCCAATAAAGATGCACTTTTCAGATTACTATCCAACTTGGTTTGTTTCTCCTTTGGAACATGTACATATGCATCACATCCAAATACCCTCAGATGTAAAGAGAGGGTTTCTTACCAGTCCATACTTCTTGTGGAGTCTTATCCTCCAACGCTGATGAAGGTGACCTGTTGACCAAGTAACATGCAGTATCCACCGCCTCTGCCCAGAATTCCTGTTCTAACCCGGCACCACTGAGCATGATTCTTGCCCTTTCCATCAACGTCTTGTTCATTCTTTCTGCGACTCCATTTTGCTGAGGTGTATATGGAGTAGTCCTCTTCCGTGCTATACCACACTTCTTACAAAATTCTTCAAATTCCTTGCTGCAGAATTCTCCACCATTATCTTTCCTCAACACCTTTATCTTCTTCTCTGTCTGATTTTCCACCAGAGCCTTAAATTCTTTAAACCTATCAAAGACTTCAGATTTCTTCTTAAGGAAATATATCCATGTATTCCTTGAGAATTCATCTATAAATGATACATAGTACACAGACTTACCCAGTGATGGAACCTTCATAGGTCCAAACACATCACTGTGCACAAGCTCTAATCTTTGTTTCGCCCTCTTACTACCAGAGGGGAAACTCACCTAATTTTGCTTCCCATATACACAATTTTCACAGAAATCAAAATCTAGAGAGCTATTACTCATACCTTCTACCATACCTTTACCATGAAGTATTAAAAGGCCCTTCTCTCCAATATGTCCAAGCCTTTGATGCCACAACATGGTCTTCTCTCCAGAGACCACTAGATTTTCTGCTCCACTTTTAGGAACCACAGAACTGTTGCACCCATCAATAACAGTGCTACCTTGCAACTTGTACAAAGTTCCAATCCGAACTCCCCGCATCAATACCAGTATTAATTGAACCATTTTGCAGGTATCCTTCTTGAACACTGTTTTTACACCTACATCATCCAACTTGCTTACAAAAATCAGATTTCTAGCCAATGCAGGAATATGCAGAATACCTGGAAGTGTTCTAACCCTTCCACCTTGTAGCATCAACTTTACTTTTCTGTGACCAATGATTCTAGCCTTCCTATCATCCCCTAAGAGGACATCACCACCATCGTCTTTCTCATGCTCGTAGAAACACTCTCTATGGGGAGTGAAGTGAAAGGATGCATCTGAGTCCATCAACCATGCCTCATGATCTACATGTGTACTTGAAGAAGACAAGTACACATCCCCACCTTCATCTGAGGTGGTTTTCACCTCTACAGAAGGAGCATAATCAGATCCCTTTCCTTTATCAGGAGCTTTAGAATTACAGTCCCTTTTGAAGTTCCCTTTCTTTCCACATTTCCAACACACCACCTTTATAGGTTTTCCTGGAGACTTAGATCTCCCTCTAGATTTAGATCTCCCACTCGATGACTTATTTTTGTTTCTGTTCTGGGACCGTCCTCATACAGACAAGGCATCACCATTCTGGCTCTCCATATTTTTCCATCTCATCGCCTCTGTTAGCAAGGCTAATACTATTTCATCAAACTGTAAGGTAGTTGCATTGCTATCTATTGCAATAACCAGACTATCCCATGAATCTGGTAGAGAACACAACAAACTGATGCACTTATCTTCATCTGAAATTTTAATATCAATAGATGCTAACTAACTTAACATAATATTAAATGCATTCAGATGCTCCATCACCGATTCTCCATCTTTCATCCTTAGGTTATATAGCTTTTTCCGCAAGAACAATTTATTCACCAGAGACTTAGATTGGTGCAAAGTCCCTAACTTGTCCCATAAAGCCTTCACCGTAACTTCCCCTGATACATTCAACAATACTAAATCTAAGACACATAATCGTATTGTGCTCTTTGGCTTCCGATCCAACTTCTTCCATTCTTCATCAGACACTCCCGTTGGTTTAGTACCCAGATCTACCATGATCCACTGATCTTTGTCCACTAACAGATCCTCCATCTTGACTTTCCACAACTCAAAACTCTGACCATTAAATTTCTTGATCTCTATCTTTCCATTACTGGCCATCTTCTTTCACCACCAGAATCGATCTCGCAAATCTCCCACTGAACAGGGTCTACCACAGGCTCGATTGAAACCCCTCAGCAACAAAGGCGTCCCCTTGAAGCCAAAATAGCTTTGATACCAAATGTATGTTTCAACCCCATACAAAAATTACCTGCATACAAATTCTAAAACACAAAAAAATAAACAATGCGAGAGCATAAAACATAAAACACATATACATAGAGATTTCCCACTGGATCCCAAAACTGGGACTACCAGCTTGATTTTTCATTATGCTCCTTTCAATGTTATAATACATATTTATACATGCCAAAGCATCCAATACCATGGACTGAAAACCATCGCGTCCAAAACCATGGAACGAAAACCATCGCGCCCAAAAACATATGCGAAAATCATGCACAAAACCATAGGTGGGTTTGCCCATCCTAACATAGGGTCCAAAACCAAAATTTTCTGGGGCGCTAGCCAGAACCCCATAAAGTGGGGTTACAGGTACCCCTCAAACCCCCTATGACCTTCCCCCCTCTAACACCCGATTAACTACGTGGGCTAGTCGTGGAAAGAATATAACACAACCCAACAAAGCCACTCTATACTGTATGATTACGAGTGTGGTATGGTCAGTGGGCCTAGCAACTTCATGACCTATGCTGAAATGAGGTTATTTTGATTGCCATTGTCGATAATGAATTGCAATAGCGAACCCTTCACCCACATTTGTGAGTGGAAAAGATGCCCCCCTCTTGTGGATCTTCGTGCTTTTTCTTCTCCACATCAGCAATATGCTTCCTTTTGTCATTCCTCTTATTGGGTTTTGACTCAGGGTAGAACATGCAACTGATTCTGAGGCCTTCAACTTAGCCACCAATGACTGTTTGGCCTGACACTCACTTGTGTTATGAGTGGGGCTCTTACGGGACTCACCACTTTCCTGTGTCCTTCTTTGAGTTCATAGTATTATTATTTTCTTATGGCTTTGACGGGTTGTCTTGGGTCACACCATCTTGGCTTTGTCCTTAGTTTTGGGGTTTGGGGAAGCCTTTCCCTTGCTTCGGATTCGAGGATCCAAAATCTCGCTTTTTCTGTTTAAACTTATGCTCAATCTTGACAGCATATTGGTACATTTTGCCTAGCGAGGAGATGTCTAGGAACTCCATCTCATCCTGGATGTACTTGTGTAGGCAGCCATGGTATTTGAGTATGAAATGCCACTAAGAATATATGATACCCAACTTTGTTCGAAGGGTATGAAAAATGTTTGTAAACTTCGGCACGTCTTGGTCCCTTCCCTGCCACAGTGTGGTCCACTTCATGCATTTATCCTCATAGCTTCCGACAGGGTAGTACTGCTCCTTGATGTCATCCAGGAATGAATTCCAAGTGGGTGCGACTGAAAACCATGATGCCTTACTTTCATCCTTATGATCGTAGTAGGTTTCCCACTAGTCCTTGACGTGGGGGGCAACTTTGAGAAGAGTGAAAGTAATCTTTTCTCGGCTGGAAAAATAATGAACAGAAAAATACCCTTCTAGTAGATTTAACCATTTATCTACAACATCTACATCTATCTGACACTCAAATATGGGAATGTCAAAGATAACTTGTACCTTAAAGGGTGTGGTGCTTCAAGAGTAGTTGCTGGAAATAGATGTGTCACCCCTGGGTAGTCACTGAAGGATTTGGGCAAAGTTGTCTCCTTTGTCATTCGAGGGCCTCTTCGAGCAATATTTTGATAGGATCTCCTGCCCCCTCATCTTTCTTTTCATCCACCATGGGAGGCCATTGGGATTTACGAGGTGGGTCTTGCAAAGGTTCGATCAGTTCAAGCCCTAACTCCTTATATCCCGACCTCGTATGGGACATGCAAAGAAAAATAGAGAAAGAGAAGACAACTCTGATACCATTGATCCGGATTTAAATAGGAATGCAACAAATTACATATATAACCATAAATATAGAGATGCAACATAAATAATACTTCATTTAATTAATGTAAAATATTGAAATATGCTTACAAACATAAATGGGAATAATCTAGTTCGGGTGATGGTAGCTTATCTCTAAGGAGAGATGTGACGACTACATATCTCTGAACTGTGTTACAATGAGGTTCGAAGGCCTATTTATTGTTTAGAAATAATGGAAAACCCTAAACATCCAAAAACCTAACCCTAGGAGATGAAGCGCCAAACTATGGGCCCCGTTTGGGTAAATTGGTACATCAACTTCCCGGGGTCGTAACTTTGGCATACGATCTCCATTTGACGCGCACAATACCTTGTTAGAAAGATCTACCTGAGTAATATAACTTTTGAATGAGTAATATTTATTTATGATCCATGTTGCTCTTGGTTTTCCCAAAAAAATTCGTTTAGGGCCTCAAAGCCGCCCCGGAAGTTCAGGACCTGAAACACTGCCAAAAATAGTAAATTGTGCTACAATTAAAGAAACTGAAAAACTGAAAGAGACAGTTGTGGGGGTCCAAGTGGGATAGGTGGGTGGCCATTAACATACACTTGGATCATTCCTCCCCCGTTAGGAAGAAATGGTCCCCATTATGTTGAGTGCCTCCACGAGACGGGGAAACTTCTGCTGAACTTGGTCCTTGGTGAGCTATTCTGCAATCTCTCATGTGTCCAGTAATGGTGGGAAGCATGGTCGAGGGCTGCCCACATTGAGCACTCAATGAAATCCAAGGAATGGTGGAATGATTTGCTACAAAGCATTATTTCCCACAACCTTGGTAATGGTGTAAGGACCATATTGGAGTGGTATGAGCTTCCGACGGGCTCTTGTAAGGTGTTCTTTCTGCATATGAAACCATAATTTGTTGCCCACTTGAAACTTGTGTGACAGCCGATGTTGATCATTTCATTGCTTGTAATTGGGATTTTCCACAATGGAGCAGTGCTATATTGGCCTGTTTGGTAGAGCTACTCTGGGAGTCAGATTGGATGAATTCTTAACCTGACAGTGCAATGGTACCCACGTGGGTGAGGAGAAGATGTTCCTGTATTCTTTCATAACCATATCCACCTGCTTCTGCTGTGTGGAGGAACCCTTCCTAGGGGCCATGGATGTCGCTACGATCTCCCCCTTACTTTGAGATCAAACTAGAAAGAAAATGAATTTCCTTGTCTCGGAGATGATCTTACTGCATTTCTTAGCATAGATCAAAGAGGTGGCAGTAGGTGGGGCTACCTTTGGTATCCTGTATAATGAATTACCCAAAGAAATAATCACGTCTCGAGGCCTTGACTCATACACAACATGTCACTTAGATAAGTATGGTTGGCCTAATAATACATCACAAACATCAAGAGGTGCAACATCACACAATACCTCATCTGTGAAGGGCTTGATGCTATAGGGAAGGCGACACTGTTGGTGGACTTGGAGCTCTCATCCTTGGTGATGCCACCCGATGGTGTATGGTTGCGGGTGTGGTATGGTAAGTAGGCCTAGTTGCGTCATGACCTATGCTAAAATGAGGTTTTTTTGGCTACCACTATTGATAATGAATTGCAACAACGAACCCTTCACCCACATTTGTGAGTAGAAAATATGCTCCCCCTCCTTTGGATCTTCAGGCTCATTCTTCTGTATCTTGGTAGTGGCAATAATGTCTCTATGCTCCTTTTTCTCATTCCTCTTGTTGGGTTTTGACTTAGGGAAGAACATGCATTTGATTTTGAAGCTTTCAACTCAGCCACCAACAACTACTTGGCCTGACACTCACTTGTGTTATGAGTGGGGAACTTATGGAACTCACACAACTTTCCTGTGCCCTTCTTTGACTTCGTGGTGTTATTCTTTTCTTGTGACTTTGATGGGATGCCTTGGGTCACACCATATTGGCTTTGTCTTTGGTTTTGCGGTTTGGGGAAGCCTTTCCCTTGCTTCGGATTCGCAGATACAAAGTCTCCCTTTATCTATTTAAACTTCTGCTCAATCTTGACAGCGTATCGATACGCCATGCCAAGCAAGGAGATATCTAGGAACTCCATCTCGTCCTAGATGTACTTGTGTAGGTACCCGTGATATTTGAGTACCAAATGCCGATCAGAGTATTTGGTACCCAACTTTGTGCGAAGAGTATGTAAAATGTTGGTAAACTCCGGCACATCTTGGTCCCTTCCCTGTCACAACGTGGTCCACATTATGTATTTATCCTCATAGCTTTCGACATGGTAGTATTGCTCCTTGATGGCATCCCGAAATGAATTCCAAGTGGGTGCGGATGAAAATAGTGAGGTCGTACTTTAATCCTTCCACTTGCAATAGGTTTCCCACCAGTCCTTGACGTAGGGGGTGGCTTTGAGAAGAGCGAAATTAATATTTATCCAGATGGAAAAATCATGAACAAAAAAATACCCTTCTAGAATATTTAACCATTTATCTACAGTGTCTGCATCTATCTTACCCTCAAATATGGGAATGTCAAAGTTAACTTGTACCTTAAAGGGTGTGGAACTTCTAGAGTAGCTTCTGGAAGTAGATGTGTGGCCCTTAGGTAGCCACTGAAGGATCTGGGAAAAGTTGTCCATCATCGTGTTCCTTTGTCACTCGAGGGCCTCTTTGAGCAAGATTTTGATAAGATATCCTACCCCCTTGTCTTTATTTTCATCCACCATGGGAGGCTGTTGGGATTTGCAAGGTGGTTCTTGCAAAGGTTCGTCTAGTTCAAGCCCTAACTCCTTATATCCCGACCTCGTTGGGGACATGAAAAGAAAAACAGAGAAAGAGAAGACCGCTCTGATACACTTGATTCAGATTTAAACAAGAAGACAAAAAATTATAGATATAACCATAAATATAGAGATGCAACCAAAATAATACCTCATTTCATTAATGTAAAATACTGAAATATGATTACAAACAGAAATGGGAATAATCTAGCTCGGGCAATGGTAGCTTATCTCTGAGGAGATATGTGGCAACTACATGCCTATGAACTATGTTACAATGAGGATCGAAGGTCTATTTTTTGTTTAAAAACAATGGAAAACCCTGATCATCCAAAAGCCTAACCCTAGGAGATGAAGTGCCAAACAATGGGCCTTGTTTGGGTAAATTGGTACATCAACTTCCTGGTGTCGTAACCTTGGCATACGATCTCTGTTTTACATGCACAATACCTCATTATAAGTATCTATTCGAGGAAATACAACTTTTGAATGAGAAACATCAATCTATGGCCCATTTTGTTCTCGGTTTTCCAAAAAAGTCGTTTAGGGTCTCAAAAATGGCTCCGAAAGTTCACGACCTGAGAAACTGACAAAAATAGTAAATTGTGCTACAATAAAGGAAACTAAAAAAACTGAAAGAGATAGTTGTGGGAGTCCAAGTGGGATAGGTGGGTGGCCACCAACATCCACTTAGATCATTCCTCCCCCCTTAGGAAGCAATGGTCCCCATTGCATTGAGTCCCTCCATGAGATGGGGAAACTTCTGTTGAACTTGGTCCCTAGTGAGCTATTCTGCAATCTCTGATGTGTCTAGTAATGGTGGGAAGCATGGTCTAGGGTAGCCCACATTGAACACTTGATGGAAGCCAAGGAATGGGGGAATGTTGTGCTCTAAATCATTGTTTCCCACAACCTTGGTAATGGTGTAAGGACCATATCAGAGTGGTTTGAGCTTCCGATGTGCTCTTGTAAGGTGTTCTTTCTGCAAATGCAACCAGAATTTGTTGCCCACTTGAAACTGGTGTGGCACTTGATGTTGATCACGTCGCTGCTTGTAATTGGAATTTTCCACGTTGGAGTAGCTATATATCGGCCCGTTAGGTAGAGGTTCTCTGGGAGTCAGATCAAACGAATGCTTAGCCTGACAGTGCAACAGTACCCCTTGTGGGTGAGGAGAAGATGTTTCTGTATTCTTTCATGATTGTATCCACTTACTTCTACTATGTGGAGGAATTCTTCCCAGGGGCCATGCATGTGGCTACGATCTCCCCCTTACTTTGAGAGCAAACTATAATGAAAATGGATTTCCTTGTGTGGGAGATGATCTTACTGTATTTCTTAGCAAAGATAAAAGAGGTGGTAGTAGGTGGGGTTACCTCTAGTATCCTGTATAATGAATTACCCAAAGAAATAATAATAATGCTAGGTCTTGACTCATACATATCATGTCGCTTCCACAAGTATGGTTGGCCTAATAATACATCACAAACATCAAGAGGTGCAACATCACACAATACATCATCTGTGAAGGGCTTGATGCTATAGGGAAGGCGACACTCCTAGCGGACTCGAAGATCTCGTCCTTGTTGAAGCCACCCGATGCTGAACGGTTGTGGTTGTGGTATGGCCAGTAGGCCCAACTGCTTCATGACCTCTTTTGAAATGAGGTTCTTTTTGCTGCCACTGCTGACAATGAATTGAAGCGGTAAACAATTCACCCACATTTGTGAGTGGAAAAGACGCTCCCCCTCCTCTGGATCTTTAGGCTCATTCTTCTGTATTTTAGCGATGGCAACAGTGGCGCTGGGCTCCACATCAATAATTTGCTTCCTTTTGTCATTCCTCTTGTCGGGTTCTGACTCAGGGTCGGAACATGCATATGATTCTAAAGCCTTCAACTCGGCCACCAACGTCTACTTGGCCCGACACTTACTTGTGTTATGATTGGGGCTCTTATGGAACTCACACCACTTTCTTGTGTCCTTCTTTGAATTCATGGTATTGTTCTTTTCTTGTGGCTTTGATGGGTTGTCTTGGGTCACACTGTCTTGGCTTTGTCCTTGGTTCTACAATTTGGGGAAGCCTTTCCCTTGCTTTGGATTTGTGGATCCAAAGTCTCACTTTTTCTGTTTAAACTTCTGCTCAATCTTGACAGCGTATCGGTACGCCGTGCTAAGCGAGGAGATGTCTAGGAACTCCATCTCACCCTGGATGTACCTATGTAGGCAGCTACAATATTTGAGTACCAAATTCCACTCAGAATATTTGATACCCAACTTTGTGCGAAGGGTATGAAAAATGTTGGTAAACTCCGACACATCTTTTTCCTTCCTTGCCTCAGCGTGGTCCACTTTATGTATTTATCCTCATAACTTCCGACAGGGTAGTACTGCTCCTTGATGGCATCCCAAAATGAATTCCAAGTGGGTGCGGCTGAAAACAATGAGGCTGTACTTTCATCCTTCTTCTCGCAGTAGGTTTCCCACCAGTCCTTGACGTTAGGGGCAGCTTTGAGAAGACTGAAAGTAATCTTTTATCGGCTGGAAAAATCATGAATAGAAAAATACCCTTCTAGCAGATTTAACCATTTATCTACAACGTCTGCATCTATATGAACCTCAAATATGGGAATGTTTAAGTTAGCTTGTACCTTAAAGGCTATGGCACTTCCAGAGTAGCTGCTAGAAGTAGATGTGTCACCCCTGGGTAGTCACTAAAGGATCTGGGAAAAGTTGTCCATCATCGCATTCCTTTCTCACTTGAGGGCCTCTTTGAGCAATATTTTGATAGGATCTCTTGCCCCCTCATCTTTTCTTTCATTCTCCATGGGAGGCTGTCAGGATTTGTGAGGCAGGTCTTGTAAAGGTTCGACCAGTTCAAGCTCCAAATCCTTATATCCCGACCTCGTTGGGAACATGCAAAGAAAAACAGAGAAAGAGCAGACCACTCTATACCACTAATCCATATTTAGATAGGAACACAACAAATCACATATATAACCATAAATACAGAGATGTAGCAGAAATAATACTCCATTTCATTAATGTAAAATACTGAAATATGCTTACAAATAGAAATGGGAATAATCTAGCTCGAGTGATGGTATCTTATCTCTAAGGAGAGATGTGGGAGATACATGCCTATGAACTGTGTTACAATGAGGCTCGAAGGCCTATTTATTTTTGAGAAATAATGGAAAACCCTAAAAATAAAAAAACCTTATCCTAGGAGATGAAGCGCCAAACTATGGGCCCCATTTGGGTAAATTGGTACATCAACTTCATGGCGTCATAACTTTGGCATATGATCTCTGTTTGACGTGCACAATACCTTGTTAGAAATATCTATTTGAGGACTACAAATTTTGAGTGAGAAACAACAAATAATAACCCTTGTTTCTCTCAATTTTCCCAAAAAACTTCGTTTAGGGCCTCAAACTGGCTCCGGAAGTTCAGGACCCGAAAAACTGCCAAAAATAGTAAATTGTGCTACAATTAAGGAAACTGAAAAACTGAAAGAGACAGTTGTGGGGCTTCAAGTGGGATAGGTGGGTGGCCACCAAATTCCATCTGGATCACATAGCCTTCTTGGCTCACGTTTTGCTTGGCATGACATACGTCTTTTGTATGGGATTGATCCTTCTCTCTTGGTCATAATGATCATATGGCACTCTCACATCAATCACTAGCATCTCAATTATTTGACATCATAGTTATTTACTCTTGCATGGTTCCAAGACTCAGGCTACAGGTCTCCCGACTCTCTCTCTCACAACTGCTACAGGATAAGAGTTTTTCTCTCTGTATAATATTTCTGTATGACATATTATCTCTCTCTGCTTGTAAAAATTTAATATTGATCTTGACTATGGTCTTTGTAATAAATATGGTTTTTATTTTTCTGCTATATATATGATCTCGACTTCAACATACTTCTGTGATATATGATCATGGTTCAATTTGATACATATGTCCTAATATCTCTGTAATTCACATTGATCTCTGCCTCTATGTAATGGGTATGGCTTCCTATGCAAAGTATGGTTGTGATCTCCCTCTAGGTATGAAAATGATATTTCATTTCTAGTATAATATGACAATAATACACAGTTACTCTGCATTATGTATGACATGGCATGGCAAACATCTAATGTATGGACATGACAGACATCATGTATTTGACATGGCAGACACCTCACAAATTTGACATGGCAGACATCTAATGTATGGACATGATATACATCTAATATATGGACATGGAATACATAATGTATTTGACATGGAAGAAATTTCACATGTTTGACATGGAGTGGAAGACATCTAATGTATGGACATGACAAAATTCATGTATTTGACATGGCATACATCTCACATATTTGACATGGCAAACATATAATGTATGGACATGATAAGCATCATGTATTGGACATGGAAGAAATCATAAATTTGGCATGGAAGACATCATACATTTGACATGGAAGGCTCCACCTACATGGTCACCATGACATCTCTATGGTTGTGTATCTCTTTATGTCCTCATATCTTTGTAGCAAATTTATTGAGATACTTTGGATACTTTGACAACGATGCATGTACTATGTCCCACTTAATACATGAGCTCTCTAATGTATACAATACTATGCATACTGATTATGATCTAATGTTATCTTGATGGCAGAAGATATAATACTTAGACAATGTCAAAGGTGGATTAGTGATGGTATACAGTGACAGGGACAAGGATAAAAAAGCTATACAATATCATGAACAATGGAGATAATTCTTGGTGAAAGTAAACCATGATATGGTAGTATTGTTGATGTATCTCATTGTTATTTGTATCTTAGTTGGAAAATTGATGAAATCTAATAGAAGAAGAAGAATTAAATTCTTGGTTCCCCCCTTGTGGGTTTTTTCCCTAGTCTCTAATCAATCCTAGTGTCTCTATGTGTGTGTGCTTTTCTTCTGATGTTCCTTTTATTTCTACTACATTGTTATTGTTGTTGTTGTTTCAACATAATTTCTAATCATGTTAAGTTGTATTGGGGTAAAAAAATATGTAAATGATGGAAAAAATATAAAAATGCAATTATCAAAGCAAATAAAAATACACATGTGGAAAATTAACACAAGAAAAATGTTGTTTCCCTCTCTTGCTAGGATTAGTTGCTTCCTAGCATGTAAATAACTCTTTGGTGGTTGCATATACTCATAGACATACATAGATTTGTTCATAGCTCCTCCCTCCAAGGTCATTGAACTATGTGCATTTGTCTCTAACATATCTTCAAGAAAGAAAACAACTTTTGGAAGATTATAGGTAGTAAATGGAATGTGTCTTCCTTGATGGTTGGCATCAACATGATATCATCTTCATTGGTGATGTAGACATCCTATGCTGCTACCTCTCCTTAGGAAACCCTTCTTATTTAATTATATATGTATGCAGTTTTTCATCTTATGTACTCTTTACTCTCCACACTATTCTCTTGGTTATGCAATTTTAAGGTTGAAGCTTTCAATGAAGTTATTGACACCTTTCTTTCCAATGTCCACTAAAATTGTAGTCATGGAAAAATTTCTCATTTTTCTACAAGGATTGTTGGACATACTCCTTCTCTTCATGCAACACTAAATTTATTGTTGGATTGAGGAAGTCTTATTGTTGTTCTTCCTATGAAAGAAATTTAGGTTGTGGTAGATTTCTTGCTTCTCCTAGAAAGAAGCCACTTGATGTCCTTTTTTCCAATAGAAAAAACATGCATTTGAGTACAAATAACTCACAAAATTATGGCCTCTCTTCTTGAAATAAAGACAAACAAAGTATGGCCTATTCGATGAACATCCCTTAGAATTTTCATCCTCCTTGCCTTAGCTAATTGACTTGCTACTTATTTTGGGTGCTAGTGCAACTTATGTACTTAAGCACTTTTTGTTGCCACCCTTATTTAATCTTCCATAAGAAGGTTTGGGTTGTAGTGGGGTACCACATTCATGTATTTTTTCTATTTCTTTTGATGACCATTCCAACTTGGTTATGTCTTTTACCTTCACAAAAGTTGTCTTTCTGGTCACCAAAATTTCCCCTCTACCATTGAAACCCAAGCCTTCATGCTTAACCCATGGTGTATCTAGAATGGTGATCAAGATGTCTTGTCTTCTGTTTCCTATCCATTGTATATCATAACTCATCCCCCTTATAAATTTGGAACTAATTCCATTGGTATTCCATTCTAATTCACTAAGATTTTCTTAAGGAATATCTATAGACAATGAACTTACTACAATTGTCTTAGTCATGGTTTTTTCATATGCAATAGTAATGAAAAGTGACTTTGCTTCTTGGTGATCTTGGATAATTGATTGTCTATTCTCCAAAGCCTCCCACTTCTCTATCATCTCCTTTTTCAGGTATGACATCATTTGAGTGAGCCATGACATTTTCACCGAAGTGTAAAAGTTGCACTCTATTCTTGTCCCAAGCTATCATGACTACAACAAGGGAGTCTTGGTATTCATCAAAATTATTCTTTTGTAATCGTAATAGTTTGGTGGAGGTTTATGGTGAATTAAAATTATAAGTTCAGACACGAACGAATTCCTCTAGCTCGATAATGGGTCTAGCCATAACAGATACATTCTATGGAAGATTTCATTAGGTTAGAATCAATCAAGAGGGCCTACCTCTTGGTCGCTTATCCTGTTTTATGAAGTCTTTAGTTGCTCTCTGCAGCAATCTCTCACTTCCTTCTTCAAGTTCCTGAAACAAGTAAACAACAACAACACACAAACATAATAATAGACAAATTGAAATTCAACCTACTTAACGAATCAAAAAGCATTAAGACATGGATATGTAATATTACAAAACATGTAGGAAATCAATCGATAGTTGCATATATTAATATCAAATAAATATTACAACCATTCGTCTTGACGCTGTAGTCTTCCTCTGACAAGACCGAATTCCCACACACTTCTACTAGCATTCCATGATGGCTTCAAACAATAATAGTTTAAAGGCTCTTCCCTTTGGGCTTCACTCCAAACCAAAACACACTTCTCCCTCACACAACTAGGTAGCTATAAGTAGTAATAGCTTGCTTGTCTACTCCAAAATAGTATCAATGCTCAACAATAACTCTAACAAAACTATCAACTGTGACTATAACATTCACACTCTATTTTGTGCTTGGGAAGAAGGGAGGTTTATATAGGAAATATGGATGGGAGATGGATCCTATTCTCATGGGAGAAGGACTTATCCCTTGAGGTAGCTCCATCATTATAGGGGAAAGAAGCCCAAACTGTCATCCTTAATCCCATCCAGCCAAACCATTTACCAAACTTCCATTATGGAGCTTCTAGAGCTAGAAGATTTGGCTCTAATTAAAAAAATTTCCATAACAAGACAGGCACGACTGAAACATAGCTCAATCGCTCTAGTCGATGTGAGGATTAGTGCTAATATTTGCACATTGGTGCGGGGGAGATAAAGGCCATTAGCACCGGTCTTGTAAACTGGGAAAAACATAAGTTTCAGGGGAAATGGTGCAAAAGGGAATTGATCTACTCATCAAGAGGGACACACTAGGAGTTTGTTCATGAAGGTAAAGCATGTAGGGTTCACTGTAGAGGTCCTCTAGGATCAAGGAATGGGGAGTACAGGGACAATGACAAAATGATGTGTAATAGATGCCCCCTAAAGCATGAAGGCCAAGCTGGAGTGAGGGATGAAATGCTTTATAAATAAGTGTGGGGAACCGTAGTCTGCCATCAGAAATCCTACAAGAAAGTACAAACACATATACATAGACTGAGACCTCTGTAAAATGATACATGAATCATGGCATGGATGCAACCATCCAGAGAATGATCATGTAAATGGATCCAGGTATGGGCACAACCATCCATCAAAGAGGATCATAATGAAACCAAGGTATGGTCACAACCATCAAATAATGAGAAGGATCACATCTGATAACCCATGGTATAGTTGCAACCAGCCATCTGATAGAGACATGCATATCATCATAACCATGTCACACCACTTCGCAACCTGGACTTTTCAGTGATCTGAGTCTAGGGTCTTGCACTCCAACACGACCCGATCAAAGTATAGATCCTAGAATGCAAATAGATGTGTTGACATCGAACATGCTAGAAAGTTGCTTGATTACTAGTCAATGATGTGAACTGTTAACAAGCGCGTGAGAAACCACTAATAATGACAATGGTCCTCAAGGTACTATCAGTACAATCCACGGAATGTGAATAGAGGAATTGAAGTCAAACATTCGTGAAATCACTTGATTGAAAGCCAATGATGTGAACTTGTCATTGAGAATGAAGAACTTGCCATTAGGGCATGCAAGCTCTAAGGTACTAGAAGGGAGTTCCTTGGTCAACTTCCTAGATAATGAGTTGAAATCGACAGAAAGAGAATGTTTCAAAAGAGGGCCATAATGAATCCCACATCATCGACGCGAGATGAGAGGATGCAAAATAATTTTGGATGATACAGAGAATCAGAGGTAAGTGTAATTGCAGAAGGACAACTCTTGAACATATCGGTGAACAACTTGGAAGTTTGGCAACTTTTGGATCCATGGGATTGTTGGTCATAATGACATGGTAGAGATAAAATGGAAGGAAAAAATGAATGGCCCAAACCCTGGAAGGTAAACGATGTAAAGGAGGATGTCCCAAGCCGACATGAAGCAAAGAGTGTCATGTTCAAGAGTGAGCTGCCGACACGACTGATAGATTTCCAAATTCCACCCCACCATTTTTGGCACCCCAACTTTTTTTTGATCGCAAGCTTGAAGGGGATAACATATGCGTGCACTATAAGTTCATCCTTCGGACGAATCCGACCCAGTAAGTTTAATGAGCCCTAGGAAGGAGAAGTTCATATTCGTGATAGTGATGAATCTAATGTCGTTTAATAGTTTAACGAGTCTGACAAAGGTGTAACTTGGCATCTTTTTCATGTTTTAGAGAATTTGAAAATACACGTAAAAGAAAACTCCACATGGTCCCTTTTAGTACATTTGTGTCTCTCGAGCCCAAAAAGGTAGAAAACAATACTTGAGAGAACTGCTTGATCATTTCAGTCAAGGAGTACCTTTTTCGTAAATAGCACCTCCCAACCTCAAAAAGGGGTAAAATTACACTGGGCACACGATGTTTAACATCCGTTAACGAGCTTGAAATGACAAGGGCTTGGCCATATTTTTGCTTTCAAAGGGTTAGGAAAGAGCTTGAAAGTGGACCCCCCATTTTTATTCTCTTTAATGAGTCAAAAAAGGAAAAATACTCAACGGTCTTTTCATTTGAGTTTAATGAGTCGAGAAAAGAGCTGAAACATGACTCATCATCATCGTTGAACATCCATCATCTGTTGCTGCATAAGTAAGGAAAAGTGTATTATCGAGTCCTTGAGGCAAATAGGTCAAAAATATTTACAAAAGCTGATATTTTCATGAAAAAATGAATAAAAAGGGGGAAAGTAAATATATTTTTACCATTTACCATTTTACCTTTGGAGTGAAGACTTTTTACCCACTTTTGCCCTAGTTGTTCCAGAGTAGATTGCGGGAGATCTGGGAGGTCAATCGACGAGCCATCTGTTCCAGGTAATGTCTGAAGCCTTGAGCTCGATTTTCATGCCATTCATTTCTATTTTTAGCCATTTTTTTGGATTTTTAGGGAGGTTTTTGGAAAAAAAATTCACCCTCAGTCAGTGCGATTTCTAGGCACGGGATTGCGCTGACCAAGGGTGATTTTCACAAACATCCAAGCTGATTAGCGCAACTATTTTTAAAATAGGTACGTCGTCACTATGGATAGGGAAAAACCATTTTTTCTCAAAAATTGACCGTTTAAACTTTAATTTTATGTGCCAAGGATGATTATTGACTCAAATTAATGGCTTTTGCAAGAGAGAAATCACCAAAAATGGTGGATTGGAAGAAAAGGGAACATGAAGATGTTGATACCCAAGTAATGAATGATCCAAATTACCTAGAGGCTTTGAGGGCTTGTGGGATCCTCAAATTCTTCCTTACACTAGGTATGCGGGCCCAACTCGAGTTGTTTCGATACTTGATAAGCCTTTGGGACATTAATAGGGAGATTTTTGTCATTAGGGACCAGGAGTTGGAGTTGACAACTTCAGATATCTACTTCATCACTGTACTATCTCGTAGAGGTGAGTCAATGAACTTGTATGGATCACATCCGATCGGGGCAAGCATATCTTCCTTGCTTGCCGAACACTGCCCTCAGGCCCTGAAATTGAAGAGTGGGAAGATATAGATTTCTAGTATGCTGGATTTGACACTAAGGGTGCTTCTATTGACTATGAATAGAGTGGCAGGGTCCCAGGTGGAACATGAGACTAACAAGTTGAAGTTCCTTTATGCTATTGACTGCACAACTCCTACGATCTTCAACTAGGCAGAGGCCATGAAGATGAACATCAAGCACCAGTTGTCCAAGGCAAAGGTAGGGATTTTGAAGCAATTTGGCTTCAGATTAGTACTTGTGACCTTTTTCCTAGAACGAGTGCCACTATTCTAGTATCAGTTGATTGAGGTTGATCCTCTTGTGCCACACAATCCGTGGATGGCCTGCTGGAGTCATTTGATGCCTAGGATCATTGGGGGTCATCATATGTCATACCAACCTGCATTCTTCTCATGGCTGCAACGACAGAAGATCATTGTGGAGGAATGGCCGTACAACGGCACTGATTTCCATGGAGATCCAGATATGCCCTTACCAGATGGAGAGGACTTTGATGACGAAGGTAAATATCAAAATTTTAATTGTTTTTGGTATAAGCGTGCTTATAACATTTCTCTTGTTTATGCAGATGTTGGACCAGAGCAGCCGGCCGAGATGTCCCCGATAACTAGGTGCGTACCTCGCCCTATTGACGCTATTGTCACTTATCAGGAAGGGAGCGACAATGAGGAGGAGATAGCGAGGAACCTTGAGGGGTTAACACATGGTATCCCGCAGTATGCTCGGATAGGAGACATGCCCTATCGGTACCAGAGACACACGGTGGGAGTCTTAGATCGAATCCATTGATTGCTGAGTCGTGTTGCACGCACTGTCTCGTGCTACCATGACCACCATGCTGAGTAGTTCCTAGGTCCAGCACTTACATATTTTTGAGGCCTACATGCCACGGATGTATGAGGCCTGTGAGCCGCTGATGTTATTTTAGACACACATATTATTTTTGGGGTTATGATGTATCAAACATTCTCACCATATATATATGTTTCATTTTCCTATCTATTATGGTACAAATGGTTTGTCTTATCTTTTACATGTTTCCTAAATGTCTATCCAACATGTAATTAGCTAATTCATCTAGGAATATGATGGTATACAATATAATCAAAATTCCTTTCCAATAGATGGATATGGAGATACATTCGTAATATTTGAGGGTTCCTGACAGAATATTTCCCGTTGAGTTGAAGGATGAAAAGCTGTGAATCTAGGTTGACAACCAATTCTTTGATGCTGAGAGCAATGGCTTTTGACAACAGTTTGATGACTGCACTATATTCAACAATGTTGTTGGCTGTACAACCTAGGCAGATACCTTGAAGGTCAATCAACTCACCGTTAGGGTCATAGATAGCCCATGCTGTGGATGTCAGGTTCGGGGTACTACGACAAGCACCATCACTGAAACCAACGTGAGGAGTTGTAGGCATCTACAAAGCAAGAAAAGCATAGTAAACAGGAAGGCTGTTTGAAAACTATCACACAAAACTACGCTGTAAAAAAATGAATCACACACTAATGTACATAAGTAACCATGCAATATGACCTAAACATAGTAACTTTTGAGGGAGTCCATGCTGGGATTCAGATAATCTATCAACATAGAAGGACATCGAAGTTTTACCGTTGCAATGATAAGTAAGCATCAAATCGGCCAAATAATGGAGTAGAACTCATATAAGGCTTTGCCCCCATGCCCCTTGGGTGAGGGAGGGTTACGAGTCAGATGGAAACCCCATTGCAATAATGGGCAATTGGTGAAAACTTGGGTAGGGTGAAAAATATTGAATCCATGAAGGGATAAAGGTACCCTTAGTTGAAAGATATTGATCATGTCAGGGTAAAATGACACATCAATTGGCAATGGGGAAGAGCATTCTTAGAAAAAGGTAGACATGACCATCGGGCGAGGCAAGAAAAAGGAGCGATGATGAGTATCGATCCAAGGTGGTTCCTTGAGAGACATGATTTCCATGATACCTTCACCAGCGAGGAAGGTCTCGGCTAAGGGATTGGATGATTCTAAAGTGCCAAGCCAGGGGGATTGAGAATACATATTGAGAGAGGTCTTCAATTATGAGAATTAGAGAATGCAGAGTTTGAAGCCGAAACAATTTCCATGTAATTGACTTCGGCGGGACTAAGCGACATAACCTCGCCCTAAGTATCAACAAGATTTGGTGCAGGTATGACCCAGGGATCATATTTGACTGAGACCATGTTGACAGAGGCAACATGAGGAAGTGGGAGTCGAAAAATTACCATTAAGGTAGAATCTTTGAAGAGATTCACCCCCACACTCTCATAGGGAGCACCAGAGTTCTTAACGTATGGAACATTGCCATCCGAGGAGGAAGAGGCAAAGAAAGACAATTGATCGATGGTGACAATCTTCCCTTGATGGGGAAATGGATCACAAGAAACAAAGAGGAGGCCATGGAATGCATGGCATGAATCCAACTTTGGCCAAGCAGAAGATTATAATTGAGATTGGCATCAACAATCTCTACTTTGACTTGTAATGTCTTGCCTTCCAGGGTGATGGCAAGGTTAGGTAAGACACTGAAGGGTTGCGAATTGCACCCATTGAAATCTTCCAAAGTGTTTGGAGATTAGTTTAGTGCAGGGGAACCAATAGCCTTCCAACATGCAGTTGACATGATGCAGGTGAAAGCACCTTCATCGATGACAGTGTAGTGGATGGCCTTCTCATTAATGATTACCTGAATAAGAAAGGAAATCTAACGAGGTAGTCATGGAATATGGTTCTCCAGATCGAAACATATCAATTTAGAATCGGTGGGATCAATGCCCCCGATAGCTAACATCAAATATTTCCGCTACAATGGGCAGCTTTGGAGTACCTTGAGAGCCGACATGGATGATGGCGCTTGAGCCAAATCCTCAACAATATTATAGTGTTGAGTGGCTCGGGCGTTGGGATTATATGAGGATTTCCATAGCACATCTCGAGAGGGTGGCCGCGTAGTGGAATCAGGGTTAGGGCACTCGATTTGCAGAGGGCCAGAACTTAGGGTAGAAGAAGAAGAAGGTGTAGCTTCTTTTTCTTTCCTTGATGTTGGAGCTGAACTTTGATAATCTTTTGAACGGGTAGCCACATTAATAGATGTGCTCATCATGAATGCTTGAGATCCAGAGGAATCAGATCGAGGTTGGTCTACCATTTGGGTTTGCTGAGACGAAAATGGCTCTTTAAGGACATCATGGGTCCCTTTGAGTAGGTGACTAACTTCGGATCGTCAAGGACAATACTTAGCGTAGTGATCCTCCTCGCAAATGAGGCAGGGATACTTTGGCTTCCATTGTGAAGATTCACCAGTAGACGATTTGGGAGGACCCCATTTTGGGGCATCGGCTTTAGCTTTGCCTTTTCCTTTCTTCTTTCCTTTCGAGGATTTGTCCACTGCAGTAGACTAAACAACATGGACCTCTGAGGTTTTACCAGGGCCAGGTGGATTCTGAGATGAATTATTAGGAGAAGCATTCGAGACCGACTTCTGTTTGGAAGAAATTTTAAGGGTCTGGGATACTGAACCAATAACTCCATCAACGGGAGGAACAACTGGTGACTTCGATGCTGTGGGATCGAGTGATGGCTACAGAGCATTAGGTAACAACTCATATAAATTTCTAGACTGAGAGTAAACCAGATCCAAGTACTGGGCATGAGCGATGGCTTGCTCTTCAGTGACACATCCACCCATATCTATATGGTGAGTAATTGGGGCTACGAATGATTTGGTAAACCATTTAGTGAGTAACTGATCAGCTATCTCGAATTTGATCAGGCGACGTCTACGTCTCCATTCGTGGATATGATTAGAGATGTGTGTCACGGTGTCTTGCTTAAGTGATGTGAGCAAATAGGTGCTAGTTTCACAGCGAACTAGAAACTGAAAATGCATGAGGAAAGCCATGGATAATGAATTAACATCATGGAAAGTACTCTGAGGTAGCTCGATGTACAATTTCATTGCATAACCCGTGAGGGTTCATTGGAAAAGATGAAGACGAATGGAATCGTCCATGTATGAGTTTGACGAGCACCAGAGGTGATATGTCATCACATGGGCCTGAGGATCTTCTTTAGCTTTTCCAACGAACTTTGGGAAATCACTTGGTATCTTGGACAACATCGGAGGCCAGTACGACAAATGAAAGATTGGATCATTCATAAGGCACGATACATCTGGTGACTGGAGTGTAGCTAAGAAAGGTAATTGAGTGTTAAAAGGCATGGGAGGTTGATAGGCAGGTCCATAAGGAGGAGCCCATCCCTACTGGTAAGGATTTTGGCCCCACAGTGGGGGATTTTGGCCATATGGAATCTGAGGTTGCCCCCATTGTGGATTTCCTTGACCATAGGGAGGATTCTAACTTTGAATACCTTGAAACTGTCCAAGCATAGGTTGTTGATAGGCAATGTATGGGTTAAAAGGCTATTGAGCCTATTGACCTTGGACATATGGATATGGGACTTGCTATCCTAGAACATAGGGATGATGAACCTGTTGTCGCTGAACAAGAGGGTTCTGGACCTGTAGTCCTTGGGCATAAGGTTGATACGTTTGTTGCCCTTGGATGTAGGGGTTTTGTACTTGGTGCCCTTGGTTGGTAGGATTCTGAACCTGTTGACCTAGGATAAGAGGATTTTGGGCCTGCTACTACAGGACTTGACCTTGACCCTACCTCTGCAAGGGTTGACCTTGTAGGTATGTATACAAGGGTTGATGCTGCCTTGGTTGGTTTTACTGTTGCAAGGGCTGACCTTGCGGTTGAAAAATTTGTCCCAAGGTTTGCAGAGGTTGTCCTTGCAAGGGCATGGGTTGAGAGGTATGTTGAGCATATTGCATTTGCTACTGTGCGACTTGCTGCAACTTGTGGAAGGATTGACCTTGTGATTGTTGTAGGAGACATTGCTGCGAGATAATTTTCCCTTACTATTGCACGGAGAGCCCTTGTTGCAACCAAGGTTGCCCTTGTGGTAACAAAGGCTGCCCTGGTTGTTGTAAAGGTTTTCCTTATTGTTGCAAGGGTACTTGAACAACGCCCGGGAAATTATTGAACTGAATCTAGCCGTAGCGAGGCTGGATGTACTGCCTAGCTTGGAGGGTGTAAGGTTGATTAACCAATCCTTGAGAACCATATGGAACGTAAGGATTTTCGTATTGGACCTGAGACCCATAGGGTTGCTGATACTAAACATTGCTCAATCTAGATGGACCAATGAGATTCTGAACCTATTGGTACTAGACATTGCTTGATCCAGTAGGGTCAGTAGGGTTATAAATAATACCAGAAGAGGGCTGGTTTATACCAAGAATGTGAGCTTGTGAGCCGCTCACATTAGTGGCATCTAACACCATAGAAACATTCAGGTTCTTCCCCCTAGCCGGTGGCATAATCTGGCCACTAACGAATGGGACAGAGGAACTGACAGAGATAATCTTTGAAACTGTTGGTTGTGACTGATGTGTAACCGGGGTCGATGATATAAGAGTATTTAGAACGGTGGGTTGCACCGGGACTAAAGTAATAGCCTGTTGGGAAGTCATGTTCATGACGAACGGACTCGATGCTTGATGCCCATACAGGATTATGGTAGAGTGATGAGGCACTAGGTGTGCCTGAAACTAAGTGCCCCAAAGACACATAGTTGGGTGGGAAGTTGGCGGGAATACCTTCTGAAAAAGGGAAACCCTCTAGAGGGAGCTGCAATTTCAATTATTCCCCCTCGAAAGTGTGTGGAGTAGAAACTTTAGACTCATCCAGAGATGTGACTGGTGCATTGTCTTCGGGTTCCATGTTTGAAAACAAACAATGATGAATGGTCGAGTGTTTACTGGGGGATAGTTATAAAGGAACACCTGGCTGGTTGTACAAACTATAAGGACGCTGTGGTGATATCTCAATAGCATCAAACAAAGGGTTCGAAGGATAGATAAGCAGTCCAAGCTGACTGTCAGTGGTCGACGAGTTATCTGGAGTTTGAACGGGATTTTCCAGAGATTCCAGGCCAAGATCAGCAGATGACCCTGAATCGAAAGTAGGCAGAGGACAAGATGACAATGGTTGAACACTCAAAACAATTGCTATTTCAAAATTTTGGTCCTCAAGTGACTCTGATAACTCAGGAAATGACTCCTCAGACAATCTTTCATACGAAGGAGAGGAAGAGGAATTGGGTGAACCAGATGGTTCAACCACAATGACCTTGTCTTAGTCGTCAGAACAAATAACTTCAAGGCTTTACAATGTCCTTTTAAGGGAACTCACGATTTGGTAAAAAAGACTAACATGATGTTTTGGATCGTGGGCAATCAATTATTAAGACGCATAAAAGACTGGTGTTCTTTCATTTTTTAAGAGTCGATAAAGAAACAAAGATGACTCTATCACTTTTGATTGGAAACGAGCTCGAAAGGACAAGTGCTCGAATGACCTTTTAAATTTAATGAGTCAAAAAGATCAAATGACTACTCTAGATGGTCTAGGTAAACAAGATTACCAGGTAACTGTGAACTGTAGAATACCTCTTGGCGAACTAAGAAGTATGAGTAGGAAATCTCCCCGAATGTTGTGTTTAGTGTTTCACATTCGCAAGGTGGCTAACTCAACTTCCTAAGGATAAAAGGATTGCAGCCTAGTGGGGTCTCCCATTATATACTCGATGGTACGGGGAGCACAAATTTGTGTTAACACTGCCTAATGCCGAAGCTAATGACAACGGCTAGGTTTAAAGATGCCGGAACACATCTCTAGCCCAAACCTTCTAGATATGATTGTTAATGTCAAATGTGCCTTAGGTTAATTGAATTCATTTTAGAGCTGATCTTGAGTTAAGTTTCAGTTTTTAGGTCTTAACAATGCTACTCAAAAAACCTAAAATGAAACTAAATGAGACAAGACCCTTTCAATTCGATGAAATGCCTACACTATAGAGGGTAGAAACTACTCAATCAAATGCAAACAATCAAGCAACTCAAACCGAAATGATCTTTCACTATCTTACTTTTTCAAAAAATAAACTAATGAAAAATGCATTCCAAATCCTAATTTCCTGAAAAGCACTTATCTATTAGTCTTTTCAAAATGAAAAATTCTCTTCCTTTTTCAAATGTTGATGCAATTCTAATCTTTACAAAGATGCAAATTTTTGTAACACAATGATGCAATAGGCTAGGATTTCATGCTTTCTCATGAAACAACAGAAAAATTTTTTTGCATACAATCTTTCAATGAAAATATTTTCGAGACAATGAGCTCTTAAAGCAGATGAAAACATGAAAAGAGAAGTTCATTTAAATCAATGAAACACCGAATTTGCCAAACACAAGGCCAACAATGTAATCTACGCCGGAAAGAGATGTTCAAGCTAGTAAATGAAACTTTTTCAAACTTGTGCAAAAAGAGGTCAAAGTCATAAAAAGGACCAAAAAACAAATGCAAGGAGTAAACAAACCTACAATATGACTTGGTGAGTTCACAAACTGCTGAATGGGCGACCAACTAGATGCCCTAGCGTCATTGGCCACTCAATGACTCAATCAATAAAATAGCAAGATGACAAACCAACAACCAAGAAAAACTAGATGAAAAGTAGCTTTATAATCAGGGAGAAAACAGTCAGAGAGGCTCACAAGGTCAAAACACAAGAGCAGAACACACTGGCCAAGATTGGGGTCAAGCCCTAATCTTCACTTATGGGCATTGACGCGATTACCTAACTGACAACGAGAACCAGAGGCTAGTCAACGTGATTGTTCCTCAGCAATTCCTGCAGGTTAGCGCGACTGCCAACAGATTAAGCACGCTGGCTGAGGTAATGAAGGAAAAATAAAAAAAATTTCAACACAGGGACCAGATCTGCTACTATGAATTTTAGACTTAGGCTAGTAAGCAGGAGAAAAGAAACATAATCAAAGGGAAAACATAAAAAAAACAAAAGGATTGGGGTCCCCAGTGGAGTCGCCAATTTGTGGTGAAGTAAAATTATAAGTGCGGACACGAACAAACTCCTCTAGCCCGCTAATGGGTCGAGACACAATAGATACATTCTATGGAAGATTTCCTTAGGTTAGAATTAATCAAGAGGGCCCATCTCTTAGTCGCTTATCCTGTTTGATGAAGTCTGCGCTTGCTAGCTTCAACAATCTCTCACTTCCTTCTTCAAGTTCCTGAAACAAGTAAACAACAACAATACACAAACATAATAATAGACAAATTGTAATTCAACCTACTTAACGAGTCAAGAAGCATTAAGACATGGATATGTAATATTACAAAACATGTAGGAAATCAGTCAATAGTTGCATATATTAATATTAAAGAGAGATTACAACCATTCGTCTTGATGCTGCAGTCTTCCTCTGACAATACCAGGTTCCCACACACTTATGCTAGCATTCCATGATGGCTTCAAACAACAATAGTTTAAAGGCTCTTCCCTTTGGGCTTCAATCCAAACCAAAACACACTTCTCCCTCACAAAACTAGGTAGCTACAACTAGTAATAACTTGCGTGTTTACTCCAAAATAGTATCAACACTCAACAATAACTGTGCCAAAACTATCAACTATGACCATAAAATTCACACTCTAGTTTGTGCTTGGGAATACGGGAGGTTTATATAGGAAATATGGATGGGAGATGGATCCTGTTCTCATGGGAGAAGGAATTATCCCTTGAGGTAGTTCCATCATTATAAGGGAAAGGAGCCCAAACTATCATCCTCAACCCCATATGGCCAAACCATTTACTAGATTTCTGTTACGTAGCTTCTAGAGTTGGAAGCATCAGGTCTAATTTAAAAAACTTTCCATAATAGGATCAACCCAACTGAAAGATAGCTCAGTCACTCTGGTCGGCACGAGGAGTAGTGCTAATCTCTGCACATTAGCACGGGGGAGACAAAGGCCATTAGCGTTGGTCTTGTAAACTGGGCAAAACAGAAGTTTTAGGCAAAATGGTGCAAAAGGGAATTGATCTGCTCATGAAGAGGGACACAATGGGAGTTTTTTCATGAAGGTAAAGCATGCGAGGTTCACTGTAGAGGTCCTCCAGGATCAAGGAACAGGGAGTACAAGGACAATGAAAATTTTTTGTGTAAAAGTTGTACTCTATGCTTGTCCCAATCTTTGATGACTACAACAAGGGAGTCTTGGCATTCATCAAAATTCTTCTTTTGTAATAGTAATAGTTTGGTAGAGGTTTCAATTTGATTCTCCATCTCTTTCATCCCTTGGTTGAACATCTAGACCTTCTCTTTCAAGTGTTCATTCTCTTTTTAAAGCTTGGCATTGCTAGCCAATTAATTTTTATGGTTGTTCTCTATTTTCTTTACCCTTGTTGAGGTCTATAATCTTCTCCTCAAAATTTTTGGTAGTTGTCATGGTTAAGGATGCAATTTCTCTAGTACCATATGAATCATAAATGAGGGACTTATAGCCCACTTCACAGTTGCTTTTTTTCTTTAACTTAGTCTTGGATGAAGGGACTTATATTTTGAAGGGTCATTGGGACTCTATTCCTCTTCGTTTTGTAAGGGCCTATCTTATTCTTCTAGTTGCGAGGTCTTCTTTTGGGAGTCACCGACACACATCAAATACCTAGAAACATAATGACACTCGAGTCAATAATAAACAATTCCCTATAAATACTCTATTTAGGTTTGATTACAATGATTTGTCATAAAAAAGTCTAAGTTCAAGCTTAGTTCAATTGTTACAATGACTTCAAAGTCTCCTAAATTGAAATTTGATTTATACAAAGGTTTTTTCTTAGCTAGAAGGAATGATTTTAGTACCAATCAATCATTTTTGTGCATACAATTCATTGTATTGAGGTTTATGTCTTGGGTGGGGAAGTTAGTATCTAATTCTTGTCACTACAACTAGTAACATACCATACTTACCAATTGGATAGAAATTTTTCATAGAAGCTCAAAATATAAACTCTATAAATAATCCATCTACAATATTTCTTCCTACCAAGGTAGTAGAAACATTTAGTTAACTTCTTGAGACAACCATTATGGGAGAGGATGAAGTACGTATATATTTCTCATGTTATTTATTTAGCATCTTGTTGTTTATGAAATTATGCATGGCAATGACACTTTGAATAAGGGAGGATAGATAGTTAACTGGCATCATGCCATTTGTTTTTATTTCAAAGCCTTCACTAATTGAAGAACATTTAAGTTAGGAAATAGATTGAATACATATTTAACATGGCACATAATTTCATGATTAAGTGGTACCCTTCCATTGAAAAATATATCCATGTATCCATGAATCTCCCTTATCAAAACCTACATGTTCATTGATTGCTATGCAGTTTGTAGTTTAACTAATTGGGAGAAAGAGTGATTACTAAAGTTATGAAAATTTTTACTAAAGAGAGGAATTTCCTTTGGAAAAGAAGAAATTGACCCATGGGAAGGTGAATTCATCTAAACATTGAAAAGTTTCTCAAAGGATGAGAGCTTACAACTCTTCGGAAAGAGAAATTTTCCTAGGAAGGTAGGCCACTGTTTGAGGATGTTCATAACACTAGATATGAGGGGCAATACAAGAAACTAGCTAGAGGAATATAATGGCTTTGTAACTATAATTGTTGATCTATTTCAAGAAAAGAAGGTATAATATGTGTTATTTAGCTATGAATTCCACCACTCCATGAATAGGAATTAATTTACGTAGGATTTAAAAGCTCGTATTAATCAAATGGAAATGGAATCTAGTAATGGATAAGTATAAGCTAAGGTCAAAGTATAATTTGTTAGCATTTGATTATAGTGACTTCATCATGTTGGTTGTGGGTTTGCGATGTACGTCATCCAAAAAATTAATTGAAATAAACTATTTGATTCTATAAGCAAACACATTGTTTGAATATTTAATTTAATGGGAATACTCATAGTGACTTAAAATGAAAACAAGAAATTTAATTATAGCATACCAAAGTGAATTCACAGAACATTAAATCATAATGAACATGATTATTTTACCTTGAAAACCCAAATGGGAAAACCAAATTTGAATAGGGCTCAACTCACAAGCTTTGCGGACTGTAATTATGTTGGATAGTCTGATCCGCCCGCCGCCTCTGACTCTTATTTAGCCCTAGTTCTCAGAACAACATCTTTTCTGCCAAAGATTTCGTTCGTATGGGGTGATTCTGTTGGGTTCTTTTTCACAAGCCTTCTTTGTTTTTGCTTTCCGCTTTCTCCCGAACACTTATGGGTGGGCTTCAGTTGCTGCTTGCTTCATCCTACGCGCTGGTGATGACCTACCCTACTGGCTCGAACCAACAGCGAGAGATTGAATTACGCTTTTGTCAGGTTTGACTCGGTCGGCAAGATTGTGGTACACACCGAACGAGGGTTTGAAACTAACCACCCAAAGGCGAAGGGTTAGGGGTGTCAACACCGAGGACCCCAAAATAACCAGCAGAGCAATACCGTTGATATGTGTTGGTGTCTTGTAGCTTCCCTTATGCTTATATTCGGGAAAGTTCTCCAGAATATCATTCTTTCCTGATTACGGAACAGCGCCCTCACATATGAATAGTGAGTCGATGGGCCTTTGTGTTCTTCGCGTTGATGGCTCATAGAGTGAGTCGCTTCTGGAGGTATTTTGTCCGTTCCCGCCCTTGGAAAGCGGTAGTGCCCCGGTGGTGATACCTAGATCCCGAACCCGTGGTTGGTGAAAGCTGTCTAGAGGTCTACTAGTAATGGGTAGGTTGTAATAGTCACAGAAGTAAGGGAGAAGGAGAAGGAGGGAAGGAAAATAAGGAGGCCCAGTAGCACCACCACCAGCAAGAACAGCACCAGCGCCATTGCTCATTTTGGGAGGCGAGCAACATAAATCTCAGCGGAGAGGTTCCGATAAGGTAAGTCATGATCCATTGCATAGTATATTTACCAGGTTATCCCAGGCTACATCTGTTACACTGATACAGTTAGGTATAGATAAGTAAGGAATCAGGCGTCCAAAATAGATGCCTGTACATTACAGATTGAAAACCTTGTTATCCCCCTAACCTTCTTAGAACCGTAGTGGCAAGTTGAACCAGCTCACAAGCCTTCATAGGAGCATACAGATGTGGAACCAGCTATCGTTGTTTGAAGTTGAACTCACTCACTTCAGAAGGATGGGAATCTTAGAGACATAGTTAGAGTACGTAGCTTAGAGAAGACAAGGTTTGAATTAGCCTTCTTAGAGCAGCTAAGTGGGATTAGAAGCCTTAAGAAAGCATAGTCAGAGTACGCAGCCTTAACTAGACTGCATGCAGAGAGTGGGATGATAAGCCTGGACGAAAATCACACTTTATGCCAAAAATCCCGAGTTTGCTACCCGATTCGAGCTTTGTTCCCACCCAAAGGGAAAAGACAATTCAATTGAGGCCAAAAATACGTTGTTTCCTAAACTTGATCGTTTTGATCTCACTTTTCTGACCTGACTTTGTGCCAAAAACACCGTGTTTCTAGTTCGATCTCCGCTTCCTTCCTCATCTCTATGTGGATCTCCTAAATATAGAGTAGGTAGTTCCAATTGCAAAAATGCATTAATGGCGGTTGAAATTGGTTGAAATACCAAGCCAAGCGGTTTGTTCTGGTGTGTGAAGAGATAATACTAACTCCAAGCTATACATGTAAGTTTAATAGATATGTTGGGGATATTTCATATCCATGTCTTCTTTCATGGGGGAGAATCAAAGGGGGTTGATTTGTGAAGCAGCAAAACCGAGACGAAGAATCGAACAAGTAGTGAAACAACAAGCTAAGAGGTAATTTCAATGGTAGTATGTTTATGAAAGATGTTTCTAGAACTCATAATATATACATGTTTTGGTTGAATATTCCTTGCCCTGGAGGGACAAGCGGCTTCGCACCTTGGCGTCTATCATTCCCGAAACTTTCAGTAGGAGCTACAGACTACTGGTGGGTTTGGAAACTCCATACCAATAGAGGCTTGGGAGTTACTTTTCGTCATTGAGAATTTCATACTCATCCGTATTAACAGTCCATATTATTCAAAGAGAAATTTACCCTTAGCTGTTGGGTCTTTCTCGCCTTGGCTTTTGCCTGTGAAATTCATACTCTTTAGTTAGAGAATCTCTTGTGCACCAAAGTCTTTGTAAAAAACTAGCACTCTTCATCATACGAGATAAGGCGGTGATGTAGTTCAGCCCCCGAACTATCTCCCTTGACTCCAAGAAGACAAATACCTTGAGAAATGCCATCGCCCCTCTCCAAAATTGTATCCCACTCATTTTTCACAAAGTTTCCTGCGAGCTTTGTACTCTCTTCTCAACCGATAATGTGAACGAGGAATGCAAACTCGGACTTCAAAAATCTGGGTAACTTCAAGATACTTCCTTCTCTTTTGGGTCAGTTTCGATTCGTCCACCCGTTGGTATGGCCTCACCTCAAAGTATGTTTCCATCAATTGAATTAACCAACAACGCTTTCAGAAGTGCTTGTTCCGATGGGTGTGTTACTTCCTTTCATTTCATTATAAGAAAAGAGAGAACCTAGTTATTATGATCTAATGCTGGGTCAAAGGTAAAAGGCTTAATGATGGCGGTCAACTGCTCGATTGGATCAACTTATATTTCTAAGGGAGCCGGGATTAGAAGAAGAACCCCCACCATTCCAACCATTGAGATAGGACCCCGACGATAGAGTCACCCTTCACAACATTTACAAACATCCACCCAATTACCAAGGTACGGGTGAGTGAGTCTCAGCCAAATCGGTGACTTACTATATTCTCTTGGCTGATCGCCAGTAACCAATCTGGTATACCTTGCGAACTGATAGGGGAACCTTATAAACAACCCTTTTCTGGCGTTTACCACTCCAACTAATGGTTAAGGCGCTTAGCCAAGGAGGACGACTAGTTAAAACCTTATTAAGAAATAAAGAAAAAATAGAATCAAGTACAACGCGGGGTTTCAACTACCCAACGATTTGGCCCTTAGGTCCTCACCTACCCACCAACGTTTAGCTCCAGCTTTACCGAAATCTCCTTATTGTTTGCAGTGAATTCCCATTGTCCAATTGTTGGCTCGAGGCAGTTCTCAGATATTAAACGCACTTCTCCAGATGGTTATTATACAACCAACAATTGGCTCAACAACTTCTTAGAAATCGATAGGGAGAGAGGTCAACGATATGATCGATACAAGTATACTTATGCATTTGAGTCTATTCAGTCGTGCCTATCCTCGAGAGTCACTCAGGTTGGGTGGGTTCATCTGTCCTTGAGTCTGTCCTTAGGTTGGGTGGTGGAATCTGTCTGTCCTTGAGTCTGTCCTGTGGAATCTGTCCTTGAGTCTGTTCTTAGGTTGGGTGGTGGAATCTGTGATTTGGGATCAAATAGGAGCAATTCTATCCCTGGTTGTAGATGCGCTTTTGGATGGGTATAGCTGCTTCGGCTGGATCAACGGATTTGGAGTCAGCGAGGTAAAGCACTGAGTCAACGAGTGCAAGGTAAACAAGGGGTTTTAGCTGTAACGAAAGAAAGCCTCTTGCCGGCGGGGCGGGAGCCGTACTGAAGAGCGGGAGTACCCTCCATTTTGTTACAAAATCATATCTTCCCCTTTTTTCACCCGGTAAGTCTACTACTAAGGACATTGAGACATGTGAAGCCAAGACTGCTCAATCATATGCTGCAAAAAGCATTACCCATGGTTACAGCAAGAGGGAAGCTTGTATGTCCTCCTGTTGAACTGGGGCAGTCAAATCACCGGAAGGCAGTTGAGACGATACATTTCAACAATATTTGGTAAAATGAATTTATTGTCTCTCTATGCATCTTCCTCTCTTGGCAAACAAAATCCCTCTAAGAGTGAAATTCATGAGAGAAATAGGTAAAACTAGGGTAAGAGGAAGGCTAACAACCATGACTTAATAGTTCCCATTCCTTATCCATTTTCTCCTCTTTTATTCTATTTATTTTCTTTTCATTTAATTCCTTTTTTACTCTCACATTTGTCTCATTCAACTTTTACATTCGAATTTTTTTACAATGTTTTCTAACCTTCACAAATTGTTGAGTTAATAAATTAGGTATTTTCTTACTACAATTCATAATTTGGTTTAGATCCATTTCAGATCTTTTATATCCATTGTTGAAGTTTTCTATGTAGTCTTCCAATCAAGCCTTGGTTATGGATGAAGTCTTCCCAATAAATAAATTCTTTAGTTTGTGATGTCAAAATAATGTTTTAATGAACTCTTCCAGAAGCAAGAGTCCCATTTTCCTCAAAGGATGCTGCTACGCCATATTTCTTGATGATAATTCCTCATAAATATGAGACCTAATGTGACTCCCTAAATGCACCATTTACTTCATTATCTAACTTTTTACATGATGCCTTCTAACTATTGAGTCCTAAATTATTTCATAAGAGATATTTATCACTCATCTTGGGAATGTTTTCAAGTGCATATTGACGTTTCTTTTGTCGTTGTTTTACATGATCAAAACCATTGTTGTATCTTCTAAGTCCCCATAAATTCCTCTATGTAAGTGAAACTAAATTCATGTTATGTCCTTGAAGAATTTGTAGTTTTCCATAAGAGGCTCTTTGTATTATATTCATATCATCCTGGATTTCAAGGGCATAATTTTAAAATTAAATGACACTACCCTTGTTTTCTTGATAACATGTCTCTTGCTTCTTTTATAAACTCCACTTGATTCTTACATTCTTACAACTCCTTGATAGTGCCTTAAGTTTTATTTATGTTTTCTTGAGAAAAGTCTAATCCACTTGTAGCCATTTCTATGGGATTTATGTCCTTAACATCAACCATGGTACGTACATGGTTACTAACAACTCTTTATCAATTGTGACCATCTCTTGCTATGAGTTCATCTTACAATTTGTTTATTTTCTTGTCAAAAATGATTTTTTCTTACGTGGAAACTTGAATCATCAATTAGTATTGGGTTTGGCATATCCCATATTGTAATGACTCTATCTGTAGACATGGTAACCATGCTTGTATGGGTTTGCACATGCTATTCAAGAGATTTTTTCTCTGATGTTTCAATGGTCCTTTTATCTTCTTCTTCTTTGTTTCTTTTTATATCTGAATCTTATTTTTCATGTATTTTTCTATGCTTGAACACCTACTTCTATTTTATTTTATTCTCTTGATCACTCCTTTTTCTCTCTATGCTTGCTTATATGGTAGTCTTTACTTTAGCTTCCCTCTCTACTACATCATTTTCTTCTCTATTTTTATTTGTATATTAGTCTTTGCCTTAGCTTCCCTCTCTACTACAAATTTTTTCTTCATCATCCTTTATTGGTTATTATATAATAACTCTCTTTGTTTCTGCTTCTTCTTTGCCCTTTTTATTTTATATATTTTTTATTTTTGCTACTAGTTTTTCCAATCAACTTTCTTTTTCTTTTCTTCAATATCCATCTTTCATTTTAATTGACCCTTCACTTCCTCATACATCAAGACTTTTATTTTTATTTTGTCACCCTATTCTTTTAATGAGTATATGTGAAGGACATTTCACATAGGTACAATATTGTCTACTACTCCCTTTGGGTCATGCATCTGAATATTTCTTTCTCAACCTTGTAGTTTCCTATATGATCCAATTCTCTTCTTTCCTACATAGAATTATTTAATCATACTTACCAATATATATTAGATATTAATCACACAAATTATTTTTCTAGTGAGCCAAGAAAGAATTAAATCCATGAAGGTTTTCCTAATAAATAATCACTCAAAGTACTATTGTATTAGGTACATGAGTTGGAAGACTATGAAGAGCCATGATCACTCCATAGATTTTGATATAGGTGGAGTTCTTATCTAAGCACATCTCCCTAATTTATTGTAAAACCTATATAGAATCCTTTGATAACCTTGGAAATTTCTTGAAAAAGATCAGTTCATATAAGGGAGCCAAAAAATGATCACAAATATGTGCATAATGGTGTATGTCTTTATGTTTCCATAAAATCTAATGATATTGGAGGAAAGTCTATAGTCCATATCAATCCATATTGGGAAATACATTAGAAAAACATAGGATGTCTAAGGGGATAAGAGGACATGGAGAATTGTGTTGGAGCATTTGGTTCATAAAATTTAGCTTGGCCAATTGCTTCAATGTGTAAATGACAATATGGCAATCCCATTGGATAATTTTCCATAATTAAAAATGGTGAAAATGAGGGGCACTTATGCTTCATGGATATGATTTTAATCCTTCTCTCATAATAACTTACTTATAAACTGTATTGTATACACAAAATGGGCTTTAAAGTTGGCGGTAGGATATGTTTTGGAAGCTTTTTCTTTAAAAGTTCTTCCTTTCTCATACCATTCATTGGTAAATTAGATACTACATTGGTTGTGAAAAATTGTAACACATCTCCAAATCACATGCAACAAAATATGCCATGCACCCACCTTGATAATTTATGATCTTCATCGTATTAATATTATCATAACTAATTATCCACAAGGCCATGTGAAAACAAGGAAACACCCTAGGTCTAGCCTACAACATTATGCAAATAGGATTTTCTTATATACCTTACCACACAAATTTGTTTTGATTTCTCTTTAGTTAGGTTATATGAAGATGGATTCCCTACTTTGTATTTAATTAGCTAAAATATCTCTCCATGATGATGAACATTACTAGTGCTAGTAAAATTTGATGTGTTGATGTATATGTTCCCTTTATGTTGAGTTTCCATTTTTGTAGTCACTGGCTTATTTTACTTTGGTTTTTATTTCTTTTTCATCACTTTTGTTTTAGGGGTCATGTATAAAAGTATACAATACACCCATTTTAAGTGACATGGCTCTTTAGTTGGGCTAAGAAATTCACTCAACTAAAACAAAAAAAATAAGAAGCCCCTGATTTTTGTTTATTTTATGGGATTACTAAAGTCATTAATAATCATAAAATATGTTTGTAATGCTAGTACATGTATCCAATTCATACTACAATGGTTTAGGTCAAGCAAGATAACTCTAGCATATTATGAATATAATATTTCAAATCTTAAATTTAGCTTAGGATTTTGATCTCACACACATCCAATAACTGGAACAAATGAATTGTATTTTATTTATATTGTATAGAAATACAAAGATTATCTTTAAACCTCCCTCTTTTATTTCATAAAGCTTCTTGAAAACAATGTTGTCATAGAAAATATTGAATCAAATGGAAGTGCCAAAACATTAAATCACATGGAAATGCTTTCCCACTTGACCAATTGTAAATCAGAGGGAAATAATGTTTTAAAAATTCAATATAACATAGTTCCAATAATATGAAAGTTAGTTCCCATATAAGAATTCATAATTGACCTGAAAACGAGATCTTAGACTAATATTAAGGTATTACAGACTCATGTGCATGGATTTTCCTACATTACTTAGTGCAACGGATCGATAAGATTGCGAATAATATAGGTCATGAAGTAGTTAAAGAAACACAATAGAGTTCACCCAAAACTCTTGGGCTACATCTCTTGGTCCAACCTTCAGTGGTGACCTCTCTATTATGTCTTCAAGAGCATAGTTTTACAAAATGTGAGTTCAAATTAAGTCTCAACCAATAGATAAAAACATCAGGAGTTTTCTTAAATCCCTCAAGCCTCTCTGAGTACACAGACTCATTCTCTCACTCTCTTTCTTTGTCTTCCCTCTGTCTCAGCACTGCTTGTCTCTATATTCTATGGCTTTAAAGCCAATCGGTGCTATTTGTTCGTTTCCCCTTCTCGGGCTCTCTGGCTCCTGACCTCTGTCCGGTCGAATCCCCTTCTGAGCATTAGCAATCATGGAATAACATATTTAGGGAAGGTGGCCACTTGTTCTGCAATGGAAGGGACCATCGGGCCTTTGAAATCTCCAAAAATAGTGTTCTTTGTTTACATAAAGAAATACACTAAAAACTGTGAAATCCACCAATTTGCTGTTTATCGGATTTGAAATATTATAAATTCCACCTTATAATTCATATCGGGTCCACCTTTATATCACCATCACATCTCCACCGTTGATTTGAGACATCTTGATCCAATGGCTGAGGTTCATTTCGAGCGGCTCAAGCATATGTGAGTTAACTGCCTGAAAAGGGCGGTTTTCTCTCTCCGACACCTAGCCATGTGGCAACCAGTGTATGGGCTTGAGCAGAGCTCGGTCAAAACCATTTACCACCTACGACTTGCCCAAAATACCACTCATTATGGAACTCAAAATATATATATCTGCATGTATAAACCCTTTGAAGTCCAGTTTCATCGCATCAGGCACATTTTCTTTGCAATTCATCTATTTGGCAGAAAAGCGAAATACAAAGGAAAATGCCATTTTACGGATTTCAAAATATATAAAATATCATGCATAATTTTATCAGGTTTGGATATCACAGTCACAGTTGTTATCGGCCCCACCCCTTTGCATAGCTCCAATGCGATATTGTGATGCGATTAATCGCAATCGCATATCGCATAGACCCCTGGGCCGTTTTCAAGCGCTCCTCTATAATCAATGATTGTGATATCGTGAGTTAACCTAGGCTGTCGATCTATGCACTTGATCGATGATCCTAGTTGATCCATGCTAATCACGATCGAAATTTTCATATGATAGGCTCCGATATCCTCTACCTGTCACCGCCGATTGTGATATGTTGATCGGATCTGGACCGTTGATCGGCTAGATTCAACGGATCCTGTGCATCACTGTACAAGCCTCCGATAGGCTCTATTTCCGCTGTTTTCCTTGTTTTTTTCACTCCCGATAGTGTAATCCGCCTTTTTTAAAGGTTTTTCTTATGCGATAGTTTTGATCTTTAGAAGACTTTGAAGACTTAGAGGGTATTCTAGGATCCATTTTGGATCACACCTTCCAACTGAAAAAGCTTTTGGACCACCAAAAGTTGGTTTTTAAGCATCGATCAAGTGAGGATACAACTTCCTCACTTGTCCAATTTCTATCCATCGTGCACTGCTTGGTTTTGAACCTTTGATTCCGATTCTGAGGTACTCAACATCCCCTCTGCACATAGTTCTCACCTTCTTGTCCAGAACTGTATCTTCCTACAACTCATTTAGATATTCAAGCAATAGATCATCAATAAAAGGCAACTGACTTTTCTCTTCGGGATATTCAATCAATGAAGGTTCATATAGTCTCAAGTTCTCTACATTAATGGCTCAATAGATATGTATATAAGCTGGAAAATCAAGGCAAAAAGCGTTCTCACCAATTTTTTCAAGTATCTTGAAAGGCCCATACCTTATTGGCTTCAGCTTCTTTCCTTCACTTGGCATTTTGTCTTTGCTGATGTACAACCAGACTTGATCACCAACTTGGAAGCTATGTTCAATTTGATGCTTGTCATGCCTTGCCTTATAATTGGCCTGGCTTCTTTCCAGTTGTTCCTACACTACCTGGTGAATTTCTTGGATCTGTTCAATGAACTTGGTTGCTTTGTCCACATCACTATGTCCATCAACTGCTATGTCTTTACTAAAGACAAAATTCAAGGGATACCTTGGTGTAAAACCAAAACAAATCTCAAAAGGATATCTCTGTGTAGAAGAGCGTTTAGTGTTATGTTCCTATACCAATAGGTGTCATCTATCATGATTGACTTGGTTTAGTTCTGAAATATGTACATACCTTTGCTTTCTGCAAATGTTTTCCATATTTCTAAAAACTCAAAAAATTAAAAAATGTAAAGAGGGTATGCCCTAAAAGAAAAATCAAAGGGAAAAGAGAATAAAGAAAAGGTCAAAAAGATGAAAAACGAACCCCAAAGAAAATAAAACGACCATGAAAGTGTGCAAGTCCAAATGCCACTACTATTTACTTTTTGTATAATAAAGATTGTGTGCAACTTATTATTTATGCCACAATCCATGGTAACCAAATAGTTTAATCTTGGTTATTCCATGTTTTGAATTTCTCGTTTATAGATAGAGAATAGAATCTGACCAAACTGTTTAATCTTGGCAGATAAGTAGATAGGTGGAGTGAATAAAATGAGCTCAACAGTTTAACCTGAGCCCTTGGATGTAATAAGGATAGACTTAGATAGATTCCCATTGTAAAAGAAAAGAAAAGTTTGATAAGGGTTTGCCAGTTTAAGTGCACCCTAATAAAAGAAGTAAAAATGGTAGGATGTGTAGGTGGGTAAGTAGATGATTGGTTGCAGAATTATGTATGATGAAAGGTTAAGTTAAGATATCAAGTCATATACTTTCATCATCAAAAGCACTTAAAGACATGGATGACAATGAAGACATTTACATCAGAGATAAAAGTCAAACTAATTAACCTCCCCACACATTTTTCCCCTAAAGTTTACTAATTCCCATAAGTACTAAAGGCACCAACAACCTGAAAGTTAAAGGGGCTTAGAGCATTTCTCTGACTTCTATAGGGACCGAACCCTCGGCCCAATAACTTGTAAGGCCTAAGTGCTAAAGCCTCTCCATGAATCACTCATCTCCTTCAAAATGCTTTTCCTAAGTAAAATCATTATTTTACTTAGGAAAATAAAGGTTCCTTATAAACCCCCCCCAGACACATTTTAGCCTAAGTTATAATGTTAGATGATGAAATGAATTTTCGGAGACATTTACTTAGTGCTTTTTCATTTTCATATTCATATTAATTTTTAATTTTTATTATTAGTTAACTCCCAAAAACAACAACCTTTTCCCATATTAATTAGTTAAAATCCCGAAATAAGTAAATATTCCCGCCCCATGGTTTGCAAAATAAACCATAATAAAGTTAACTCAGTTGGGTTAATTGAATCAAATCACGATTAATCAAAAGCCAAAACCCCGATGCACTAATAAAAAGGGATTAATTAATCACTTGGATTATTTAATAACCTCTCCGCCAATCATGTCACCCCCGATGTAATTAAAGTCTTTTAAATTATCATCAGGCCCCTCCATTAACTCCCCGTCACTTCCCGCTACTGACTACCATTCGATCAAACTCCCCACATCCAACGGATTTCACCCATATCGCATAGACCTTTGGGCTGAACGTTAATAGTGCAATACGAGTGGTTTTGAATTTTCGCTGCTGCTACATGTCACTTGATCTATGGCATTGTGTGACCCTCCACCAAAACCACTAACCTCCCAAAGGCAGTGGGAGAAAAACCATTACCGCTCCCATTTACCGCCTCCACTAAACGACATAATGTCCTGTCAATCAGTTGCCACCAACTGTAATTTTCATTCACCTTCCAAAAATCATTGACTTTGTGCATAAAAACAAAAATGTTCATTGTTTTCCATTTTTTCTCGAAAAAATGACTTCTGCCTTCCATGCACGCATAGAGTACGTCTAGTCTAGCAACTGACTTCCAACCGTCAACTACCATTAGTTATTGAACTCCAGACCATTGCGGACTACTTTGCGCATCTTGAAAAGTCTTCACTGTATCCATTTGTCAAGACAATCGACCAAAAACAGGTACTTACCACATTTCCCTCTCAGAAACCCTGTTTTGTACTGAATTTCCACTAAATTGATTTAAATCCAAATTATTAAGAACAATTAAGCTATTTTCTTAGTCCCCAACTTCCCTAAGCACCTGTTTTTCCTGAAATTCCTTGAAAAACCCCAACTTCCTTCCTTGAAAACACAAGAACCAAGGATGGAAGCTCCAATTTCCGTAAACATTGCTCCAATCACCACTCCCCATAGGGATTTGGATTACTTCCCTTTGGCCGATAAAGATTTTCAAATCAAAGACCTTAATTTTGATGATAGCCCCTTGAAATTCTACTGTAGGTATCGAGATAATTACCTGAACCACTCTGATAACATAGGTCTTTGGGAATCAAATCTACCAAAGTACCAATTCCCTTTCGTTCACATTTTCCCAGATATTGTCCACCAATGCCATGCAAATTACAACCCCAATATAAGAGATGTCATGTCCCCTGACCAAAGAACCCTTTTCACCATTACAGCCAAATCTATTAATGAGATGTTGCAATTACAGACTGACCAGGACCTCACTCCCTTCCCATTGCAGAATTACTTGAGAAATCTACCAAGATGTCTAGTTTTGAAATTAGCAGAGTTTGTCAGACTTTCATTGTTAAGAAGCACATGCCAAAAGACCCCCCTCCCTACATGTCATGCTTTTTCACTGATTTAGGCAAAGATATTGTTACCATGATTGCTTGCATTATGGGTTTCACCACTAGTGAGTATGTAGATTAATTGACCTTAGCCTTCAAGACTATTTTTACCCCTGGTCAACCTCCCATAGCCAAATTTGACTATGCCACATTCATTGCAGATAAGATACATGACCAATTCATGAGATTAGAGATTGAGAGAGCCTTTAAATATTCCACGGTCTTGTATCATCTTTTTCTTTACTACCAATCTGATAAATTCCCTTACCCTGTCCAAAAACTTGACACTAGAGGGAATCCCAGGCCTGTTGTCTTCTGGACTTCAATTTTTCACTATTCAATTTCTTCCCCTTATACATATTTTATTGATCAATTTTTCCATCCTATAACTACCATGTTGATAGGAAGTCCCCCTCCCAGAATCAGTGATGATATCAAAAGAATTCTTCAATTATCCAAGCAATATAGGGTTGGTGACTGGTACTTATACGAGAACCATACTGAGATCAGAGTTTATGGGTGTGAATTGCCTCCCTACAAATTGCCCAAATATGTCCCCATGAGATTATTTGCCCTAGAGTACTACAGGAAAATGATAAACCCTTATGAAATCAACTTTATGAAAGCTAAGAAGAAAGCTCAGTTGAGGATAAAGGATCACTTAGGACCATTTGTTTGTAACAATAGAAAAGCAGGGAAAACAGTAGAAGAAATCCTTTAAAGAATGAGACTGAAAAATAGTTTTATTTGGCCTTATGATCCTCACAGCTTCATCAGTGATAGAAGACAAAAGCATAAGTTGTCCCCTACATTCATCATAGAATTCCAGAGATAGAACAATATGCAAATCAAAATGAATGGGTGGAGGGAACACTTATAGAACCACATAGCACACAAGTTGAAGTAGAGAATGTTATGAAAGATTTATAAAAAAATACTTGATCTAGATTCCTTTGAACAGGTGCCTACAGAATCTTCACAGAGGCCAACATAGTAGCCAAGTGTATAGTCATCAGGACAACCAGAGATTTCGGAACTGAGGAAAGATTCAAGGTCACAAAACATTTATGAGGAATTGACCCAAACTAAAATAAACATGGTCAATCCTCTAGTATTGCAGACTCCTCTCAATGAGGAACAAAATAAAAAAAGAAGCAGGAGTGAGGCTAATCCCTCAACAGTACCACTAGACTAGGTATATGTTAAAAGAGTGAGATTGAATCCTCTATTCGAGCAGGAGTATGAAGAAACCATAAGTGACATAGTACAGACCACAATAGCAGGAGAGACACCATCTGCTTCTCAAAATCAGATACTAAGTAGGCAACCAAGTGTGGAAGTGTCATCATTCAGAGCAGAATTAGAGCAAAGACAGGATTTGAAGGAAAAGTATAAAGAGATTAAGGCTAGGAATGAGTAGCTCAAAGCTCAAATCTATGCCAAATATCTGAAAATGGCTCCTACAAATCAAACAAGGTTGATGTCAGCTTTTGATATAAAAGAGGGAAAAATGCAAATGAGCTTCTTGAAGCCAACGATACAACAACCACAGTCCATGGCTGATTACTTGAAGACCAATTTTGAAGTTCTTGCTAAAGACATCCACCCAATTGATCAAATTGAGCTCCACAAGCAAATGGGTGAGATGGTCTACTCCACTTTAACCAGTAAGCCATCGTTGCACATCAACTGCAAAATTCTTTGAACAATACTACAACACAATTACAGTTAGAAAAAGCCTCTTCTCAGGCTAAGGACACTAGAATAAAGTCATTAGAAGACATAGTGATTGAGTTGGATCATAATCCCAAAGATGTTAAGGCAGTTGAGAGTGTGATAAAAAAGAAAAATGAAGACATTGCTACACTCAGAAAACAACTCAAGCTCCCTCCCCTCATACATCCACAAATTGCGTAAGTCATTGAGAAACAGAATGAGGAGGAACTTATGGAATTGGTACTTAAGTTAAATGAACAGCTAAAAGAAACAGAACAAGAATTGGAAAAAGCTTTGTAGTCTAAACAAGGTGAGTCAACCACCATGACTCAGACTGCAGTACCCATGGTTTCTACAGCAGTACCATCTACCATTGTAACATATTTGGCACCCAACATTCCTCCAACAACATCTCTGCCAGTAACAGCAACAACAGGTACTTCTGAAGCAACAACAACTTCAACAAAGCAAACATAGGACTTAATCAAGTTCATGGAGGATATGAAAATCCAAGCAATTGAGATACAAAAATTAAAAGAAATGGTTACTAGCTTGGAACATAATTATGAGATATCACAGATGAGCTACATTAAAGAAGAAAGAAAGAACAAAAGGATGATTGATAGAATAAAAACTTTAGAGAAGGACTTAACATTTGAAAAGCCCTTAAGAGATATCAGAGAGATTTTATGGACCAATATCGTTAATTCCATTAATGATATTTGGTCTTCAATTCAGATTATCTTTGAACAAATTGATTTAAAGAAGCTAGCTACAGAGGCTATACAAAAGACCAGAGAAGATTTGGGGGAGAGGCCTGAAGAGGAGATCCAATTAATCATTTTCTTAAATAGCCAAAGCAAGGAAGAACTGGAACAAAAGGATATAGAAGACTGGACTGGTACTATCCTTGAAATCAAGAAAGTTCTGACAAAAAAGAACTTGATGCTTAACCTAGAAAGAAGATGTCAAAGTATCCAAGAAGACATTGATGAGTTTATGATAAAATATAACATTCTGAGAGAGAAAGGACTTCCAAACTTATTGGTCATAAATGACATGTTGATGAAACATGCAGACTACATTGAAATACTGCACCAACAAGCCAGAAATCAAGCCATCTCTTCAACAGTGAAAGCACTACCCACAAGAAAAGTGTTATATGATGGCTTAGAAAACCTTTTCTATATTGAGCATGAAGTGAAACACTTGTTCACAGCTCAACCCAATTTTGCAAAGAACACTGAGGCTAATGAAATATACACAAAATTGATCAGGGTGAAGTTACCCAAGGAAGACTGGTGGGTTGATATGCTCGAAATCCTGTAAGTTACTATGGTAACTCTAAGGTAAAAGAAAATATTCACTGAGGTAAAGTCTTGTAAACAGGTAAAGAGTATCAGTAGGTAAAAGTAAAAAAGAATCCAACACACAATTACCAAAGCAACAACAAGAGGTAAATTCAAGCTTCAACCTCCAGCTCTTCCATGAATAAAGGGACAACAACAATCAATTTTACATCTGTCTCTATATTTTTTGTAAAAGATGTTTTGTATTCCCTAGAATAAATCTCATGTAGTTATGAGATATTTTGATGTATTTTTTGTATAAATACTTCTTTATTCGAAGTATTGAGGGTGGATTCTATAACACCTTTGTAAGCCTATGCTGTAAATTTAAGAAAGTTGTTGTAATCAAATCTAGATTTTTGTTGGAAAAGGAATGAAAGTTGAGGAAATTTCATCAGATTCTCGTGTAGTATAATTGAAAATAAGTATTCTATCCTTGTGATTTTATGTGTTTTCTATACGTTTAAATGTTTCATGCATCTTAAATCTAAATGGTAAAATAGTCAAAGTATATTAGAATTATCTTTATTGCTCTCTGCTATCAACAGTCTATCATTTATATGTTTTCTTCTAAACTATTTTGATAAAGGAATTCTTAACTGCTCCTCTATCCCTTTAGTTTTCTCTAATAAGTACCTGGTATAGGATTCTTAATTGCCTTATGCTGGTTGACCTATCTTCCTTTCTTCTTTCTAATCCTAACTTGAGGATTCTTGATTGCCCTCTTGTTTTGGGAAGAAATATATCCATTCAAAACCCAAAGTTTGTTTTTATTCTGCTATCCCACCTGTTGAAATCCTACCACAACAATTTGACTTGATCCAGTGAATTATCCCTGATTGACTCCATAGCCCAATGGCCTAAAAGCCTATTTTTCCCATTTGTTTCAGAAATCCACCACTCTCAAACAAGATAACCTCGCCAAACATTAATAGCTAGCCTAATATCATATCAAAACATAGCTAAATCATAAAGAGAGAGCCCTCTCTGGACTAGGTGGGCTAGCACCTAAGTCTAAAAGTTGGTTTGTAGTTACCTTGGATCTTTTCCTTCTTTTTATAACTTCTAAGGAAAATTTGAGTGATAACATAGTGGTGACCATATTGGGGAATGAACAATTCCTCAGTTGAAATAAACCTTTAAGAAACTCGAAAGTTTGATTTAAAGCATCTTAAATTATTTTTAGAAGTTGTTTTAAATAGTTATATAAGAAAGCATATAAAAATTTGAAATCTGGCTACAGAAAGGACTCATTACACTAGGGCTAATCCCGATCCAAATCCTCCCCCTGTGTTTGAAAATCCTAACCTGATTCCTAGAATCCTTAGAAGGCAAGAAAGCTCAGTAAGTACTAGACGTTTGTTCAGATCACATTCATGTCCTGTTAAGCAGATTTACCTAGAAGATCTTCCTTTTGATGAACACTTTGAACTCTCTCTGTTTAGAACATCTGATAGTGAACTGTTAGACCTAGTCCAAGATCTAGCATTCCTCAGAGAACTTGAAATCCAAAGAGCCAAATTTTCAATTGATCAATATCTGTAGGATTCCACTCAGTCATCTCTTACCACTGATAGAACACCTGAACTATTTGAGACTACTTCTCTTTCTACTAGTTCATCATTATTACCTCACTCTTCTGAAATCCATTCCACTCCTCTCTTCATCCCTTCACTTTCTCTTCAATCTATCATCACTCAACATCCTACCACTACCTCTAGTTCTTCCTCCACAACCCAGACACCCCCTGTTACCCCAACTCCCATTCAGACCACTACCCAAGCTACAATCATGGCCAATAGATATGCTCCCCTTGTGTTTCCTACTGCCCCAAGTGCTATGCCACAAGATTATCAGAGCAAAATTACTACTTTTGATGGCACTGGAACCTACACAGCTCAGTAACACACTAGGAAAATGACTGACTACTTTGAACTTCATGAGATCGACATAGCAGATGTCCAAATGAGAATTTTCATTCAAAGTTTAGCTAGAGAAGTTAGAACCTAGTTTAGATCTTTAGCTCCCCAAAGCATAGACAGTGTAAGAGTCCTTTACCAAGAATTCTTGAATAGGTGGGAGAAAAAGAAGGATCCCCTTCAGATTTTATTTGAATATGAAAACCTTAAAAGGGGACCTCATGAAACTGTTAAAGATTATTGCACTAGGTTCAATAGTGTTTATAGTGCCATTCCAGTTGACCTTAGACCCCCACCAGGCTTAGCCCTGATTAAGTTTCCTGATGGATTCGATTCAGATATGGCTTTCCAGTTAAGAGAAAGAAATCCCCCCACTTTGGAAGAAATGCAAAACATAGCAGTAAATGTTGAGGCTAACCTACTTTCCAAAAGAGGCAAAGCTAGAAATGAAAGAAGAATACCTACAAAAGATGAAAGTTCACCCTTTGAACAAAATCTTGATGCTATTGTTAAAGGAATGGACAATTTGTTTGATAGAGTTGACACAATTGAAAGGAAATCTCCTTGGGATGGCTAGCAGGCTAATTCACAAAGAAATCCTAATTTTAGAAAAAATCAGAATCAAAACATTGGAAAAAATATTCCTGACCAGAATATCAGGCCACCTTTCCAAGAAAACTATGCAGAGGCCTCCCACTCAGAAGACCTTGAACAAGACACTCAGATAAATTTAATGGGTCTAGATGGTGAGGAAGAGGTCTTCCTAACTCAGGATGACCAGGAGTCATATGTATTGCAACAATTTCAAACCCAAACAGGAGAGTCATTTGATTTTAAACAGGGATATGACTCTGCTATTTTTGAGGTACATGAGTAGTATAATCTGAGAAGTAGAAAAAGTACTGATGCCCTAGAAACAAACCAGAAAATAGGTCCTAATCAACCTAAAAAGAGTAAAATAGTTCCAGTAACAAAAACACTTCAGATCCTTTCTAGAACAAATCAAAATCCTCCTAGCCCCACCATAGAAGATGTGTTTGATAATCAACCCAATAATGAACAACCTTCCACTTCTCTTCCCTTTATGGAAACAATTGAAGAAAATTCAAGGATCGGATTAGAAAAATCAGCAAAGAATATCCCAAATCCTAAAAAAGGAGAAAACACAGAAAACACTGTTGCCTGAAACCCAAAAGTTCAAACAGAGAAAGCAACCCTGCCCTTCAATCTTGGAGCAGAGGTTGCCAAGCTTAAAATTTCAGTTCCTTTGATAGAACTAGTAAAACATGATGCTTACAGGTCTCAGATAAACAAATCATTAAAAATCACTGAGAATGAAGACTCTGTAAATCTTTTTGATGACCAACCTAAGTTAATTTTTGGCCCTAAAGTGAATGGGAAATCATTGGAAGGTGGGATACCTCCTTTCTATGTCAGTCTCAATATCCATGATAAGATTTTGCATAATTCCATGTTCGACTCTGGTGCCTCTGACAACCTCATGCCTAAGTCTGTTATGAAGAAACTCAAACTAGACATCACTAGACCCTATAGGGATTTATTTTCCTTTGGTTCCAGTCAAGTTAGGTGTTTAGGTCTTATAAAGGACTTATGTGTTTCTTTGTTTCAATATCCTGCTAAAACTATACTTATGGACATAGTGGTAGCAGACATTCCACCTAAGTATGACATGTTGTTGTCCAGATCCTGGGGTGCCAAACTTCAAGGGTCTCTACAATTAGACATGCCATATGCTACCATATATGTTTTTGGACAACCAAAGAAGTTATATAGAGAAACTTTAATGAAGTACGTAGTGAGTAGTCAAGAGAAGCCTCAAAACTTTCCCATTTACTTAGTACATTCTGATATGGATTCCTTTATTCTTTATAATGCTGAAACTGATCTAGAAGATATTTCAAATAGTATAGCAGCAGAACCAAAATAAATTAAAAAATTCAAATACATAGCAATAGAACCAAAAGAAATTGAAAAAGATAGGTCAACTGTCCAAATTCAAGAGATATTATATGACAAAGAAAAACCAGACGATAAAGAAAATCCAAATACTCTAGTTAAGAAAGACTACACTACCCCAGATACAAATTATGAACATGAAATTTTGTGGCATTTATAATTTGATGGTCTAGTAAATAAATTAGGTGTAGGGGTGGGTGTATGGGTCTATAACTTAGAGAATGATCATGCGGAAGGACACACCTATAGGTTGAATTTTAAATGTAAAAACAATATGGCAAAATATGAAGCACTCTTGCTAGGCCTCAAGTTAGTCAAAAGATTAGGAGCCATAAGGGTATCAATCATGGGAGATTCTGAACTGATAGTTAAACAGATAAAAAGAGTTTACATAACTAGAGACCCTAGATTAGGACATTACAGAGGAACAATCATAGAAATCCTTAATACTTTCTTAGAAACCCAACTTGCAACTATTCCTAGAAAACATAACATGAAAGCTCATAGCCGGCTATGTTTGCCAGCACCTGCAAATTGCCTTTCCAACCCAGTCACCAGTATACTGTTGAGATTAGGCACAAGCCAGCCATATTAGATAATCTTAAGAATTGGCAAGTTTTTGAAAACAATAAGCAGATTAATCACTTTCTAACATTAGATGAAGAATTTGCTAGCATTAATATAGATGTAGACTTAGTTTCAGATTTTGATCACCCTAATGAGTTAGACATTAACAAATTGGAAGAAAACTCAATAAACATGCTTCACCCTACTAAATTCATGAAAATAGACATTTAGGATTTAAAGAAAATGGATATTGATGAAATAATTAATGATGAAACTGAAGTTATAAATCTCAAAGATAACCAATTACCGCATGGATTAACTCCTTTGGAGGACCTATTTGACTCTAATGATATTCCTAAAAAGCCTAAGATGGTGCCCTTGAGAGCTGACATTGAAGAATGTAAGATAGGAGCAAGAGAATCCTAAACTGATAAAATTGTCCAAATCATTACCCCTTGATGAAAAATCGAAATATATTGAACTGTTGAAAGAATTCCAGGATGTTTTTGCCTGGAGTTACGAATACTTAAAATCCTATGATACCAATATTATTCAACACATTATCCCTTTGAAAGAAGATCAAAAACCTTTTAGGCAAAAGCTAAGAAGAATTAATCCTGTTTTATTACCTTCCATTGAAAATGAGATCAAATGAATGTATGAAGCAGGAATCATTGCTTCCATTAGGTTTTCAGATTGGGTGTCTAATCTTGTCCCCACAAGAAAGAAAATAGGAGAAATTAGACTGTGTGTTTACCTTAGAAATTTGAACAAAGTCTCACTCAAAGACAACTATCCCTTACCTAAAATGGATCACATAATGCAAAGGGTAGTAGGTTCTACAAGGATTTCACTTTTAGATGGATTCCCAGGTTACAATCAAATTTTAGTCCATCCTGATGATCAAGCAAAAATTTCATTCACAACACCATGGAGCATCTTCATGTATGTCAAAATTACCTTTGGATTGAGAAATGTAGGGGCAACTTTTCAGAGGGCAATGGATATTGCCTTTGCAAAAGAAATCCATGATTTCCTGGTTATATACCTTGATGATATAACGATCTTTTCAAAGTCAGATCAACAACATCTGGATCATCTTAGGCATGTTTTTCTTAAATGCAGAAAATTTGGCATTTCTATGAATCCAAAGAAATCTTTATTTGGTTTGGAAGAAGGAAAACTGTTAGGCCACATTATCTCTAAAGATGGAATCTATATTGACCCAACCAGAATTGAAGCTATCTTGCAAATGCCTCACCCAAAAAACATTAAAGAAAATCAGGGATTTTTAGGAAAAATAATATTTTAAAGAAGGTTCACCTCTAATTTAGCTGAACTAATTAGATTATTGAATAACATGTTGAAAAAAGATTCGACTATTAATTGGATAGTAGAGGATAAACAATCATTTGAAGAAATAAAATTAGCCTTAACTCAAACACCAGTGCTCACAAGCCCAAAATTTGATATAGACTTCATTATTTTTTCCTTTGCATCAAAACACACCATAGCTGCATTCTTACTACAAAAGGATGATCAAGGACGTGAAAAACCAATAGCTTTTTTTAGTAAAGCACTTAGAGATGCCTCATTAAAGTATAAAATATTGGAGAAATAAGCTTTTTCTTTGGTAAAAGCTATTAAGGATTTCAGAGTCTATATATTGTATTCTCATGTAATAGCCTATGTTCCCAATGTTGTAGTCAAAGATATCCTGAAACAGGATGAGGTTGATGGCAAGAGGAGAAAATGGATAGCTACTATTTTAGAATATGATATAGAGATAAAACCTACCAAGTTAATTAAAGGTCAGGGATTGGCCAAACTTATGGTAGAAACAAATTTCCAAGCCCTAGACATAAATATGATTACAGAATTGGATTACGAAGAAGAGATGGTGACTCCACAGATCAGCTAGAGTTTTCTAGATTCCCCTTGGTATGCTGATATTATATATGTTCTACAAAACCTACAGGCTCCTCCAGGGTTATCCATAACTAAAAGTAGGTTTTTGAAAATGAAAGCTTCGAATTTTGCATTATGGACAATACTTTATTTTGGAAAAATCATGAAGGCATTTTGTTAAACTGTTTATTAAAAGAAGAATCTGACAAAGTACTCCAAGAATTTCATGCAAGGGATTGTGGTGGGCATCTCTACTGGAAGTCAACTGCAGACAAAATTATAAGAGCTGGATTTTACTGGTCAACCTTGTTTTCAGATGTTCAAAAATTTGTAACTTCCTACCACAAGTGTCAGATCTTTGAAGGAAAAAGAAAACTTCTGCCTTTTCCTTTGAAACCTATTTCCACATAAAAACCTTTTCAACAATGGGGTCTTGATTTCATTGGAGAAATCCATCCACCCTCTTCTGCTCAGCATAAATGGATCCTCACTGCAACTGATTACTTCACCAAATGGATAGAAGCTATTCCCTCTAGACAGGCCACTGATACTGTAATAATAGGTTTTCTAGAGGCTAATATTCTGTGTAGGTTTCGTTGTCCCGACAAAATTATCACAGATAATGCTGTTGCCTTCAAGTCAAAGAAAATGATTGATTTTTGTCACAAATATCATATAACATTTGGTCATTCCACAGCTTACTATCCTTAGGGGAACAGACTTGCAGAATCTTCCAATCAAAGTCTAATAAATATTATCAAAAAACTATTGGAAGATAATAAGAAAACTTGGAACAAGAAATTAACCAATGCTTTGTGGGTAGATAGGCTTACTACTAAGAAGTCCATTTGAACCAGTCCCTATGAGCTAGTGTATGGAATGGAGGCAGTTTTCCCCTCATCTTTGGGAGTTCCAGTAATGAAATTACTTCAAGAAGCCCAAGTGGAACCAAATGATATACAGAGAAGAATTAACTAGGCTATCCATTTACAACAAACTAGGGAGGAAGTATACAACAGAGCCCAAGTATTGCAAGAAAAACTTAAGAAAATCTTTGACAAAAGGACCAAAGCAGAAGAATTTTATCTGGGAGAAAAAGTGCTAAAGTGGGATTCAAGGAGAGAGGACAAAGGGAAACATAGGAAGTTTGACTTCCTATGGAAAGGGCCATACATTATATATGCCTTCAGAGGAAATAATTCATATTTCCTAAAAGAGTTGAATGGTGCAGAGATTGAATGTAGGAATTTACAGGGTAAGTTCCTCAGACAGAACACCAAAAGGACACCGCTCACAAACAGATCACAGATCAATACACCAGTATTTTGACGTGGTTAAAACCCTCAGAGAGGGAAACAGTCCCCGGTCTGTGCCAACGTGGCTACTACAGGCAATTTATTAATAAAAGAATGAAAATTACATAAGCTTCTCTCATGCACGGTTAACCTACAAATGACCCTCCATGCGCTTTAAATAGAATTCATGGACCAATCGGGTGTTAAGCCACGGATCAAGTGTCGGTAATACCGAGGAGAGAATGAACCGTCGGATCACTACATATCATGACCGTCGGATTGTAAGTTACAAAATGTACAACGGTAAAGAAACACACTTTACCTAACTCTATACCTAACTCTATACTAGACCAAGTTGAACTTAACTATTTCCTATGTGTCGGAATATCCTAACATTGAAGGAGGACCAGTCAATGGTTGAATGTTAAAACACTACATTGACCCAATTTACTAATTTTACAAGTTTAGTTGTACATACTATATCCTTCATAATGTTCAGTGTTGATTGGATGGTAAAATTTTTGGAGTTGAAGCCCGAAGAGAAGGCCCTAAGCTTCAAAAGTTTTATTATCAGTAAATATCAATAAGGCAGCAAGAAAAGGGAAATTGCAAAATAAAATCACAGTCTTTTAGAAGGCCATTGATCCACAGTTCTTGACTTTCCACCAGGGAAAGCCATCCCCAAGTGGAGCCACTGTTATTTTCCTATACCAATAGGTGTTATATATCATGATTGACTTGGTTTAGTTCTGAAATATGTACATACCTTTGCTTTCTGCAAATGTTTTCCATATTTGTAAAAGCTCAAAAAATTAAAAAATGTCAAGAGGGTTTGCCCTCAAAGAAAAATCAAAGGGAAAAGAGAATAAAGAAAAGGTCAAAAAGATGAAAAATGAACCCCAAAGAAAATAAAAAGACCATGAAAGTGTGCAAGTCCAAATGCCACTATTATTTTACTTTTTGTATAATAAAGATTGTGTGCAACTTGTTATTTATGCCACAATCCATGGTAACCAAATAGTTTAATCTTGGTTATTCCATGTTTTGAATTTCTTGTTTATAGATAGAGAATAAAATCTAACCAAACTGTTTAATCTTGGTAGATAAGTAGATAGGTGGAGTGAATAAAAGGAGCTCAACAGTTTAACCTGAGCCCTTGGATGTAATAAGGATAGACTTAGATAGATTCCCATTGTAAAAGAAAAGAAAAGTTTGATAAGGGTTTGCCAGTTTAAGTGCACCCTAATAAAAGAAGTAAAAATGGTAGGATGTGTAGGTGGGTAAGTAGATGATTGGTTGTAGAATTACATATGATGAATGGTTAAGTTAAGATATCAAGTCATATACTTTCATCATCAAAAGCACTTAAAGACATGGATGACAATGAAGACATTTACATTAGAGATAAAAGTCAAACTAATTAACCTCCTCACTCATTTTTTCCCTAAATTTTACTAATTTCCCATAAGTACTAAAGGCACCAACAACCTAAAAATTAAAGGGGCTCAAAGCATTTCTCTGACTTCTGGAGGGACCGCACCCTTGGCCCAATAACTTGTAAGGCCTAAGTGCTAAAGCCCCTCCATGAATCACTCATCTTCTTCAAAATGCTTTTCCTAAGTAAAATAATTATTTTACTTAGGAAAATAAAGGTTCCTTATAAACCCCCCCGAGACACATTTTACCCTAAGTTATAATGTTAGATGATGAAATGAATTTTCGAAGACATTTACTTAACACTTTTTCCTTTCCATATTCATATTAATTTTTAATTTTTGTTATTAGATAACTCCAAAAAACAACAACCTTTTCCTGTATTAATTAGTTAAAATCCTAAAATAAGTAAATATTCCCGCCCCACAGTTTGCAAAATAAACCATAATAAAAGTTAACTCAGTTGGGTTAATTGAATCAAATCACGATTAATAAAAGCCAAAACCCTGACATGCTAATAAAAAGGGATTAATTAATAACCTCTCCGCCAATCATATCACCACTGATGTAATTAAAGTCTTTTAAATTATCATTGGGCCCCTCCATTAACTCCCCATCACTTCCTGCTGCCGACTATCGTTTGATCAAACTCCGCACATCCAATGGCTCTCGCCCATATCGCATAGACCTTTGGGCCAAACGTTAACCGCATGATACGAGCAGTTTTAAATTTTCGCCGGTGCTATGTGCCACTCGATCTATGACATTGCGCGACCCTCCGCCAAAACCACTAACCTCCCAAAGGCAGTGCGACAAAAACCATTACTGCTCCCATTTACCGCCTCCACTAAACAATATAGTTTCCCATCAATCAATTGCCGCCAACTATCATTTTCATTCACCCACCAAAAATCATTGACTTTGTGCATAAAAACAAATTTTTTCATTGTTTTCCCTTTGTTCTCGAGAAAGTGACTTATGCCTTCCATGCACGCATAGAGTACGTAGAGTCCAGCAACTGACTTCCAACTGTTAACCGCCATCAGTTACTGAACTCCAGACCACTACGAACTACTGTGTGCATCTTGAAAAGTCTTCACTGTAGTCATTTGTCTAGACAGTTGACCAAAAACAGGTATTTACCGCATTCCCCTCTCAAAAACCCTGTTTTGTACTGAATTTCCACTAAATTGATTTAAACCCAAATTATTTAGTACAATTAAGCTATTTTCTTAGTCCCCAGCTTCCCCAAGCACTTGCTTTTCCTAAAATTCCTTGAAAACCCTCAACTTCCTTCCTTGAAAACACAAGAACCAAGGATGGAAGCTCTTGTTTCCCTAAACATTGCTCCAGTCACCACTCCCCACAGGGATTTCAACTACCTCCCCTTGGTCAATAAAGATTTTCAAATCAAAGACCTTACTTTTGATGATAGCCCCTTGAAATTCTACTGCAGGTACCAAGACAATTACCTGAACTACTCTGATAACATAGGTCTTTGGGAATCAAATCTACCAAAGTACCAATTCCCTTCCATTCACATTTTCCTAGATATTTTCCACCAATGCCATGCAAATTACAACCCTAATCTAAGATTTGTCATGTCCCCAGACCAAAGAATCCGTTTCACCATTACAACCAAATCTATTAATGAGATGTTGCAATTACAGCCTGACTAGGACTTCACTCCCCTTTCAATTGCAGAATTACTTGAGAATCTACCAAGATATCTAGTTCTGAAATTAGCAGAGTTTGTTAGACTTTCATTGATAAGAAGCACATGCCAAAATACTCCCTCCCTACATGTCATGATTTTTCACTGATTTAGGCAAAGATACTGTTACCATGATTGCTTGCATTATGGGTTTCATCACCAGTGAGTACGTAGATGAATTGACCTTAGCCTTCATGACTATTTTTTCCCTTGGTCAACCTCCCACAGCCAAATTTGACTATGCCACATTCATTGAAGACACCATACATGACCAATTCATGAGACTAGGGAATGAGAGAGTCTTTAAATATTCCACAGTCTTATATCATATTTCTCTTTACTACCAAGCTGATACATTCCCTTTCCCTGTCCAAAAGCTTGACACTAGAGGGAATCCCAGGCCTGTTGTCTTTTGGACTTCAATTTTTCACTATTCAGTTTCTTCCCCTTATACAAATTTTATTGATCAATTTGTCCAGCTTGTAACTACCATGTTGATAGTAAGTCCCCCACCCAGAATTAGTGATGATATCAAAATAATCCTTCAGTTATCCAAGCAATACAAGGTTGTTGACTGGTACTTATACCATAACCATACCAAGATCAGAGTTTATGGGTGTGAATTGCCTCCCTACAAATTGCCCAAATATGTCCCCATGAGATTATTTGCCCTGGAGTACTGTAGGTAAATGATAAACTCTGATGAAATCCATTTTATGAAAGCTAAGAACAAAGCTCAGTTGAGGATAAAGGATCACTTAGGACCATTTGTTTGTAACAACAGAAAAGCAGGGAAAACAGCAGAAGAAATCCTTGAAAGAATGAGACTAAAAAAGAGTTTCATCTGTCCTGATGATCCTCACGGCTTCATCAGTGACAAAAGACAAAAGCATAAGTTGTCCCCCTACATTCATCATAGAATTCCAGAGATAGAACAATATGTAAATCAAAATGAATGGGTGGAGAGAACACTTATATAACCAGATAACACACAAGTTGAAGTAGAGAATGTTATGAAAGATTTAGAAAAAAGACTTGATATGGATTCGTTTGAATAGGTGCCTGCAAAATATTCACAAAGGCCAACATAGGAGCCAAGTGTATAGTCATCAGGACAACCATAGACATCAGAAATGAGGAAAGATTCAGGGTTACAAAGAATTTCTGAGGAATTGACCCAAACTTAAATAAACATGGGCAATCCTCCAGTATTACAGACTCCTCTCAATGAGGAACGAAATCAAAAAACAAGCAGGAGTGAGGCTAGTCCCTCAATAGTACCACTAGACCAGGTATATGTTAAAAGAACAAGATTGAATCCTCTATCCGATCAGGATTATGAAGAAACCAAAAGTGAAACAATACATACCACAGTAGCAAGAGAGACACCATCTGCTTCTCAAACTCAAATACTAAGCAAGCAACCAAGTGTGGAAGTTTCATCATTCAGAGCAACATCAGAGCAAAGCTAGGATTTGAAGGAAAAGTATAAAGAGATTAAGGCTAGGAATGAGCAGCTCAAAGCTCAAACCTATGCCAAATATCTGAAAATGGCTCCTACAAATCAAACAAGGTTGATGTCAGCTTTTGACATCAAAGAGGGAAAACGCAGATGAGCTTCTTGAGGCCAACGGTACAACAGCCACAGTCCATGGTTGATTACTTGAAGACCAATTTTTAAGTTCTTGCTAAAGACATCCACCTAATTGATCAAATTGAGCTCCACAAACAAACGGGTGAGATGGTCTACTCCACTTTAAGAAGTAAAGCCATCATTGCACATAAGCTGCAAAATTCTTTGAACAATACTACAACACAATTACAGTTAGAAAAATCCTCTTCTTAGGCTAAGGACACTAGAATAAAGTCATTAGAAGACCTAGTGATTGAATTGGGTCATAATCCCAAATATGTTAAGGCAGCTGAGAGTGTGATAAAAAAGAAGAAAGAAGACATTGCTTCACTCAGAAAACAACTCAAGCTCCCTCCCCTCATACATCCACAAAATGCACAAGTCATTGAGAAACAAAATGAGGAGGAACTTATGGACTTGGTCCTTAATTTAAATGAACAGTTGAAAGAAACAGAAAAAGAATTGGAAAAAGCTTTGCAGTCTAAACAAGGTGAGTCAACCACCATGCCTTAGACTGCAGTACCCATGGTTTCAACAATAGTTCCATCTACCCTTGCAACATCTTTGGCACCCAACATTCCTCCAGCAACAACTCTACCAGTAGTAGCAACAACAGGCACTTCTGAAGCAACAAAAACTTCAACAAAGCAAAAAAAGGACTTAATCAAGTCCATGGAGGAAATGAAAATCCAAGCTACTAAGATACATAAGTTAAAAGAAATGGTTACTAGCTTGGAGCATAATTATGAGATATCACAGATGAACTACACTGAAGAAGAAAGAAAGAATAGAAGGATTACTAATAGAATAAAAGATTTAGAGAAGGAATTAACATTTGAAAAGCCCTTAAGAGATATTAGGGAGATTTTATGGACCAATATCATTAATTCCAGTAATGGTATTTGGTCTTCAATTCAGATTATCTTTGAAAAAATTGATTTAATTAAGCTAGCTACAAAGGCTATACAAAAGACCAGAGAAGAATTGGCGGAGGGGCCTGAAGAGGTGATCCAATTAATCAATTTCTTAAATAGCCAAAGCAAGGAAGAACAGGAACAAAAGGATATAGAAGACCGGACTGGTACTATCCTTGAAATCAAGAAAGTTCTGACCAAAAAGAACTTGATGCTTAACCTAGAAAGAAGATGTCAAAGTATCCAAGAAGACATTGATGAGTTTATGATAAAATATAACATTCTGAGAGAGAAAGGACTTCCAAACTTATTGGTCATAAATGACAAGCTGATGAAACATGAAGACTACATTGACATACTGCGCCAACAAGCCAGAAATCAAGCCAGCTTTTCAACAGTGAAAGCACTACTCACAGGAAAAGTGCTATATGATGGCTTAGAAAACCTTTTCTATATTGAGCATGAAGTGGAACACTTGTTCACAACTCAACCCAATTTTGAAAAGCACACTAAGGTTGATGAAATATATAGAAAATTGATCAGGATGAAGATACCCAAGGAAGACTGGTGGGCTGATATGCTCGAAATCTTGTAAGTTACTATGGTAACTTTGAGGTAAAAGATAATATTCACTGAGGTAAAGTCTAGTAAATAGGTAAAGAGTATCAGTAAGGAAAAGTAAACAAGAATCTAGCGCACAATTACCAAAGCAACATCAAGAGGCAAATTCGAGCTTCAACCTCCAACTCTTCCATGAATAAAGGGACAACAACAATCAATTTTACATCTGTCTCTATATTTTTGTAAAAGATATTTTGTATTCCCTAGAATAAATCTCATGTAGTTATGAGATATTTTTTATGTAATTTTTTTATAAATACTTCTCCATTCGAAGTATTGAGGGTGGATTCTATAACATCTCTATAAGCCTATGCTGTAAAGTTAAGAAAGCTGTTGTAATAAAGTCTGGATTTTTGCTAGAAAAGGAATGCAAGTTGAGGACATTTCATCAAATTCTTATATAGTATAATTGCAAATAAGTATTATATCCTTGTGATTTTATGTGTTTTCTATATGTTTCAATGTTTCATGCATTTGAAATCTAAATGGTAAAATAGTCAAAGTATATCATAATTAGCTTTATTGCTCTCTGCTATCAACAGTCTACCATTTATATGTTTTCTTCTAAACTATTTTGATAAAGGAATTCTTAACTTCTCCTCTATCCCTTTAGTTTTCTCTAATAAGTCTCTGGTATAGGATTCTTAATTGCCTTATGCTGGTTGACCTATCTTCCTTTCTTCTTTCTAATCCTAACTTGAGGATTCTTGATTGCCTTCTTGTTTTGGGAGGAAATATCATCCATTCAAGCCCCAAAGTTTTTTTTATTCTACTATCCTGCCTGTTGAAATCCTACCTTAGCAATTTGACTTGATCCAGTGAATTATCCCTGATTGACTCCATAGCCCAATGGCCTAAAAGCCTATTTTGCCCATTTGTTTCAGAACTCCACCACTCTCAAACAAAACAACCTCACCGAACATTAATAGCTAGCCTAATATCATATAAAAAACATAGCTAAATCATAAAGAGAGAGCCCTCTTTGGACTAGGTGGGGTAGCACCTAAGTCTAAAAGTTGGTTTGTAGTTACCTTGGATCTTTTCCTTATTTTTATAACTTCTAAGGAAAATCTGAGTGATAACATTTAGCACGGTTGTAAGCATGTTGCACATAACACAAATGTTCATCCGAAAGCTTGGTATGCTTTCTCAAATAGCCACTAAGCAACTGGATCACTGTCTTGTTGACCACCTCTGTTTGACCATCTGTTTGTGGATGAAATGTTGCGCTCTTCTTCAATCTGGTGTCTATTAACTCCCATAGACTTGACCAAAACTTCCCAACAAATCGGGAATCTTGATCAGATACAATAGAAGTGGGTAACCCAAAATGAACCCATACATGCTGAAAGAACAACTTTGTTGTTTGTTTAGCTGTAATCTACTTATTACAAGGTATTAAAATACACGTTTTGCTGAACCTGTCCACAATAACATATAAATAATCATGACCTTTTCTATATTTTGGCAATCCCCCAACAAAGTCCATGGAAACACTTTCCCAAGGATGAGAAGGAACTATAAGTGGAGTGTACAAGCCTAGTTTTCTATTGCTAGGTTTGCTTTTAGCACACATGGTACACCCTTTAATATATCTAGAAACTGTTTCATGCATTCTTGGACAATAACAAAATCTTTGCAGTTGTGCAACTATTTTACTTACACCAAAATGACCTGATATTAGAGAAGTATGTGCTTCTCGGATTATGTTAACTCTTTCAGTTTGAGAAATGCATAACTTTCCCAAATGATATAAGAGTTGGTCCTTAACATGATAATCCAATTCTTCTACTTGTTTGCCTTGACTTATAGTTGCATATACATCTTTAAAATCTACATCTTGAGCATATTGTTCAATGTAGCTTTCATGCAATACTGAGTTATGTTTAAGTATAGTAGATGCATTTATGATTGGTCTTGATAACATATCTGCAACCTTATTGTGTATGATTTTCTTATATCTGATGACAAGATGAAACTATTGTAGAAAACCCATCCACCTATAATGTTTTGATTGCTGCAATGTAGTTTATGACTGCAAATATTAAAGTGGTTGAAGATCTGTATGTACAATTGTTTTCTTGCCCAATAGGTAATGTTTCCACTTTTTCACACTCTGCACTAATGCATACAATTCTTTATCATATGTGGGATAATTAACTACTACAGAATTAAATGTCTCAGAATGATAACATATGGGTTTACCATGTTGCATACACATTGCTCCCATGGCATAGTCACTGGCATCTGTTTCAATCTCAAATGGTCTTTGAAGATCTGGCAATGCTAGTACTGGTGCTATACTAATTTTTTCTTTCAAGGTGTCGAAGGCTTTCTGCTCTTTGCCTCCCCACTGAAACACCTTGTTCAATCCTGTCAAAGCACGTAAGGGAGTTGCAATCAAGGAAAATTTAGTAGTAAACTTTCTCCAATATTGTACTGCTCCTAGGAAGCTTCTAACTTCTGTAGTAGATTTGGGTTTAGGCCAGTTCATAATGATTTCAACCTTAGAGGGATCTATCTTCAATTCACCACCCCCCTACAATATGACCCAAATAGTTTAAAGATGTTTTTCCAAATTCACATTTTGATAATTTCACATAGATATTTTCTCTTTTCAAAACATTTAGAGTTTGCTTTACATGCTTCAAATGTTCTTCTCTTAGTTACCATGAACTCACATTAATTCAATCACTAATTTAACTCCCCCCATAGAACAACAAATTAAAAAAAATTATACAATGAACCCTCATCCCTCTCCCATTTTTGGGTCTCAATCGGATCCCAGTCCCATAAGCTGTGCTAAGGTTTCCAATGTTGCAGTATCCATTACCCCTCACATTCAATGATCTTAGCCAAGTTCCATTCAATGTGCACAATTTTTAGCCCTGTCCTCCAGCGGTGTATCCCACACTCAAGCCCTCGACAATATTAATGATCCCTCACCCGACCCTGTCCTCAGCGATCCATGCACCTAGTCATTGCCCTCAATGACCCCTAGGGTGGATCTATCCAACCACTCCGCTCCTTCAATCAAACCCTCATACCCACCTGCTTCCATTGATTTGGACAACTAGAAACTTGTGACTTAATTTTTATAAAACTCATTAGAAAAACCAAAAAAGTATTAAATGGCATTGTAAAATATTAATATTTTTACTCTAATTTATTGATAATTATATTATAATTAAATAATTTTAACCTACCAAATCTAACTGTTTCTTAATCAATTATGGCCTTGTTCCAATCGAGTCTAATATAGCCATTTTTCTAGTCAAACCTAACGATTTGGAAGATCTGCCATCCCTATTTAACATGTAGCCATGATCTGACATGTAGCCATGATCTGATTCTTTCAACTTGTCCTGATGATGAACCACACTCGTTGGTTCGAAACACATCGACAAAGATTTTCTAATGTGATTTTTCCGAAAATATTTTTAAAAACTCAAAAAATTAATAATTATATAAAAAGAGAAAAATGTCACATTTAAATAATAAAACTAAAAGTGAAATTATTTTATTAAAATAAACTAATAACTTTGTTTCTTGAAATGATCACTTATTAAATATACTAAAAAATAAGAAGCTTAATTTTCATATAAATAGTTATGATAAAATCCAAAGGAATGCAATCAACTTCATTATGTTATGCACATTATACACATAATGCATGTAGATAAAATTTTAAATTTGAATTTTTTAATTAGAAATATATTTACATATTAAACAATTTTATTGAGTTATGTGGCAGTGAGCATGAGAGGAGTAGAGATGGCTTTGAAATCACAGGACTTTGGCTCTCATCTATTTTTAGCTAGGGCTCTTTCAACTTGCGACTGTGGTTAAGACCCTATTCAAACTACCTTGGTGACTGCAGCTCTCTGTTGGCACCTTTTGTCTTCCGTTATTTTGGCACCTGGGGTATTCATCGATGCTTTTGTATGGGCATTTGTCAATGGGTGTGAATATTTTGCGAATCTGCTTTCGTTGTCCATTGACTGAGATGGAGGTTGACATGGTCGACTACTCCGTGGATCCTTTCGACTCCTTGACTATTTGGACGATTTATCTTCCTCATCTCTTGGTCACCTCCTCTACCATCTCACTGTAGCTATCTTTGACATTGGCGAGTGACCCTAGGGTTTTCTTGGTGCCCATTTTTTCTCATCCTCCTGCTTTAGCCCATAATTTTGTGTCATCGGTCGTCCTCCTTCATCATTGTTACACTGAAATTTGTCACCATGACTATCTGCAGTTAATATGGCTCCATCAATAGTCATAATGTCCTCCTTGTCAAGCCTCATATCTCTGCTCTTCATGTCAAACTTCAAAAAGAGAGAAAGTCACTTAAAAACATGTTTATCTCTGGGTACGCAGGTTCTCTCTACCTTGCCTGCATGTACGCACTCCAAACATCACAATACCTGTGTCCCTGTATGCTCTGTATATAAATGGGTGGGTGCGTACTCTTGTAAAGGTCAAAAAGTGCGAGTTTCATCTTTAAAAAGTTACTTGTGGTCATTTCTAGAGCATTCTAGAAGATTGTTTGACGTGTATTGAGCGCCTCCAGATGGTTCATGTATCCCTATGAAAGAGGAACTTATCCCATCAAGACAGGAGCTACCCCATCCAAAAGAGGGGCTTATCCCATTGATGGTGCACCTGATTAACTTCCTCTAGAACATTATAAATACAGGCATTGGGCTAGAGGAGGGGAGGTTGAAAGCTGAACATTCCAAAGGGTAGACGCTGCTGGAATTAAGACTTCCTTGTAGAAGCTTGTGAGGAGAGATTCCCATGCTTTCTTGTTTCATTTGGAAGTGGGTGAGCTTATCAAAGTAAAGGAAAACTCTTGATGGACCCTGGGAGGAACTTGCACAACACCAAGGCTCAGGTTGTAATGGTTCCTTTTTTGTTTCCTTAATACAAATAAGTCCATTCTTCTCAATGATTTGTTGTTTATGAATTATTTCATGTACTCCTTGGTCTATATGATGAATATGCTTTGTTTTATGAATTATTCAGGTGTTATGTAATCGTTTGCTTTGTTAGTGTATGCAGGTCTTAAAGTGAAGGAGGAGCTCATCTGGATCAGCAAGGCTGGACTGCTAAAACAAGCGTTGGACCTAAGGTAAGATCGGAAAACACTTGGTTTCTCATAGAATAATGTATGTTTAGAGAAGGATTGCTCTTGTTTTGTTTGTTTGTCACTAGAGAGTCTTAGACTCCTAGGGAGGTTAGGTTTGTCCGCAAAAATAACTCTTTCCGCATGACAAATTGGCGACTCCACTGGGGAATCCATTGATGTGTTTGATTTTTTCCTTTGATCATTGCTTTGATCTGAAAAGAGTCTTATTTCTTTTGCTTTTTGGTTGCTTGACTGTGTTTTTGG